>CAUZLF010000232.1:123439-146199 GCA_963580285.1 Lucinisca nassula | reverse complement strand
GTGCAACCGTAATGACATTCTCATCCCCTGTAAAGTTGGCAGTAGTTTACAATGAGAAAAGTACACGAAAATATGCAAAGACCTTGACCCTTATTCAGCTGAACACGACATCCCCTACTTTTGCAAACAATGTAAATCCAGATCAGATGGCTTCAGAAGAAGCCATTTGATCATGTTCTCGGTTGTGGGACAACTCGGCACATAGCAAACTCGGCACATAACAAACTCGGCACATAGCAAACTCGGCACATGACTAACTCGGCCTATACAAACTCGGCACATAATTAGATGATTAGGCCAATTATCTAGTGTTATGATAATTACATAACCATTCAAACAATCAAATTAAAGTTACCTGTGAAATAGGGACCAACTAAATAGGGCTATAAGACTTAATAAGACAAATTTTATATCAATATTTAATGGAGTATATCTAAAAAAAATATGAAGAAGCTTTTTCTGTGTTTTTAAGTTGTTTCTTAAATTGACCAGCAAATAAAGCTTAAAAAATGTCTAATTAATAATTTATCAGCATTTTCCTGTTACGGCGTGCCTACTGTAGCTTCACATTACGTTGAAACACCTGAGCAATAATGTGTGTTCAGCTCGGCTGGGCAATCATGGGTGGCAATGTGTCCCGAACATCATATTCACAACTTTTATTAATTAACTTCCAGTAATCTTCTGATTAATCAGATAATTAGTGTAGCAATGAAGTCATATTCAGAGCCTATTAAGATGATTTGAAAATGCAAAAAGAAAAAAAAAAAATAATATACTATAAACTATTTTATTTAATATGCATATTTATAAATATTATGAAATAATAATAATAATAATAACAGGCAGTAAAGTATTAATGTACAGTTAATATGCTGTATAACTATTGTGGGCCGAGTTTGCTATGTGCCGAGTTTGTATGGGCCGAGTTGGTTATGTGCCGAGTTGGCTATGTGCCGAGTTTGCAATGTGCCGAGTTGTCCCGTTACCATGTTCTCCACTGTTTGTTATTCAGTGGGTGAATTTTAACGAAAACTTTATATCAAGCTATCTGATTGGTTGAAAGTTAAAAAAAATGAGTGTGGCTAAATCACATAATTCAGCAGGATTAGGGTTAGTCTGATAAAACTGCTTAAATTAGGATGTCGGTCATATGTTAAAAAATCTCTTACACGAGTGGTCATTCCATAAAGAATTGATGAAACGAACATATAAAATGACCAAGATAGTAGCACCCTGTTTATCTTAAAACGATATTAAATTGAATTCTGTTTATTTTATTTTACTGAATATTACTATAACACCATCACGAAAACACGCCTATATAATTTTGACCCCCTCGAACACCACTTTTATATAGTAAAACTGGGATTTGCAGGGGTGAACCTTATTTTTCTTATTTCTGCTCTAAAATATAGAATGTGGGTACTCGTTAGAACCGCCTCGATGAAAATATAGAATGTGGGTACTCGTTAGAACCGCCTCGATGAGGCGGTTCTAACGAGTACCCACAATCTATATTTTAGGCAGAAATAAGAAAATTATCAGAATTTTTCATCATAAAATTTTCATTTTTTTCGGCGATAAAGATGGCAATGTATTTGTAAAGGCGTGTTTGCGTAATGCACCCGTGTGACTTAGTGCATTCTTACATTTCTCCAAAAATGGCTACTTTTCCGATGAAAATTTATGATATTTTTCTTATTTATACTTCAAATATAGGTTGTGGGTGCTTGTTAGAACCGCCTCATCGCGGCGGTTCTAACGAGTACCCACAACCTATGTCTTGGAACAGAAATAACTTACATAGTGTATACCACTGTCTTCCCCACTTTTCACTATATGAAGAGGGGTGTGGAGGGGTATTCGTTTCACGGACTTGTTGACATTATGTCCCGCCCACTTTGTTACTTTACTTACATTTCACTCCTTCCGAAGGATCCGAACTCCAGCAATAGTATATATTTTCGCCGACTGATCCTCCCGACGGCAATTTACAGTTGCTGTGTTCCATTGTGTCTCGACTGGCTATGTTGTCCGCCCATTGCTGAGAGTAGGCGTTCAAGTCTTCTGCAACTCGCAAAGCTGGGACACCATGGCATGCTCTGAATAATAATAATAATTGCCAGGAAAAGTGATGCGAGTCGGACCGCTCCTTAAACCCTAGCGGTATCTAGGATTGGCATCTCAATGTCGAGTAAAAGTACCACAGAATCGGAAGCAAACTCTCCAAAATGACCACAGTACTACTGTTGACGGCCACGTAAAATTTAACTCAAACAAAACCTATTATACTACTCCTTATTGGGTTGCTTCATAGCTGCTGTTCCAGTCTCTGTATGACCTTAACTGTTAGTTGGACGTAAAACTCAAACACACACACACAGGCACGCACGCGCACACATCGGTGTCAAAATGAAGATTATATTCAAATTAGAAGTGAAGGCAATGATCAGGAATCGATACTATTAAGCCACAACTCCCATCGGAGACACCAAAGGGAAAGAAACACAAACATGAAATAACTAGACCCTAATGGAAACACCAATAGCGGAAAGCCAAAAGGACAGCTGCTTTCCCACAAAATGGCCAATTAGCTATCCAAAACAAAACAAAATCAGCGATACACGCACTCAAAGACAAACCATAAGAAAAATAAACCGCGAGAGAAGAACCGTCTTAGAACGGTTAGTGAAACGAATTCCACTGACACGATTTAAGGGGAATGGGAACACCTGGCACATTTTTACGCCATTTTCAGAAGGGAGACAACTTTTGGGACTTCCTGTTCGCTTTTCTATAAGCCCTGTCCCACTGAAAAAGGGGTCTACTCTTACAGTACAGGATTTCCTTCAAGAGTTGACCTCTTTTGACATGGGAGACAAAAATACTTTTGCAGGAGTTGCCCCCCCCCCCTCCCCTGAAGGTGTTACCATTCTCCTTAAACACCGAAAACAGGCTATTTCGTGGTGCTGCTCATAGTCTTGTCAACCCTATGTTCTTTTTTAATTTCTCCGGCAATAAAATCGCTATTTGACAAACAGACTCATACAATCATGGTCACTTCAAATGAGGCTCGTTTCATATACGAGCATATAAAGCGACCACTCGAGTAAGAACCTCTTTATCGCATGCGGCTCCTAAGTTCTTCAGGAAATGAATGTAGTTTATTTAAGGGGAGTGGGAACACCTTGGCAGATTTTCAGACAATTTTACAAAGGGAGACAACTTTTGTGACTTCCTGTTTGCTTTTCTATTAGTCCAATCCCACTGAAAAAGGGGTCTACTCTTAAAGGAGCAAATTCTTTCCTTTAAAAGTTGACCCCTATTAACATGGGTGACAAAATACTTTTGGCGTGAGTGAGTGTTTGAGTTTTACGTCCCACCAACAGCTAAGGTCATACAGAGAGGGGACCTCTGTTTAAAGACTCATCCGAAAGTCTGGAGAAGCCCGGGGTCGATCCTGCGATCCCTGATTTACAAGGCGAGTAGCGTAACCACTACACCACGGAGGCTTCTTTGGAGGAGTTAAGTCCCCTAAAGGGGTAGTCATTCCCCTTAACACACATTGAAATATTAATAACAAAACCGATGTAAACATGTATTCATATTTAAATGAACGTTAAATAAATTACCTGTATACCATACATGTACATTTACATTGTTTTTCCACCCTTTATTATTATGACGAAAAAATCTGGGTTTGAGGGAAAACAATTCATTACGAAAACACGTCTATAAAAATACAGTGTACATTTTACCATTGATTCTAACACAGCGCGCCTATATAGGCAATGCAAAATAACTGTGTTTTATTCTGCAACAAATCACAGCTCGCAAGAGCGTGACGTGTGACGTCATTAAAAACTGCAAATGTATGACGTCACTAGTCGATTTACTTGACGTTAGACGGTGTAACGTTATTTTCTCGCATCAAAAACATTAGAAAAGGATATAAATGCATGTGTTTCAGTCGATAATTTTAGCGGGATTTCTTCTAACAATGGCGAAAAGTTGTGAGATTTTGAAGGGAAGAACAACATTATTGCCGATTTTCAGCGTGTTAGAATCGAAATAGATCAGCTCTAGCCAGTGATTTGTTGTGTAATAAATCACAGTTTGTCCGTCAGTTGTAAGTAGACAAATCACGCGCGCTACGCGCTCGTGATTTGTCTACTTTACAACTGACCTCCAAACTGTGATTTATTACTCAACAAATCATAGTTAGAGCTGATCTATTTCTTAAATAAACGACATTTTTCAGATGAAAAATTGTGATATGTTTCTTATTTCTGCACAAAACATAGATTGTGGTTCCTCTTTAGACCCGACTCATGGAGGCAGTTGTAACGAGTACCCACATTCTATATTTTAGAACAGACATAAGAAAAATAAGGTTAACCCCTGTAAATCCCAGTTTTACTATATAAAAGTTGGGTTCAAAGGGGTAAGAATTTTATAGGCGTGCTTCTTTGACGTCATAATGTCGCTATCGTCTAATAATCACCGTATGTGACAAACTCGGAATCAGGATTGTTGCTTGACACCCCAAAATAAATCATTAGAAATCATCAAATCACTACCCGGTATATTAAAATGAAGGTCTCCCTGTTTCCCATGGTCTTAATTCTTGGGTTTACTCTTTGGAAAACAACTTTTAGAATGCATCCAGATGATGGAAATCAGGAGTGCAAGATTACAATTAAGGAGAGTAGTAGTAGAATTTCCCAGTACTTGGCATTTACAAGGAAGAATGGGAACAGAAGGTGTTCGGAGGGCTTGCGAAACTTCAAGTCCTCGCGCGGTACAAACTTGGCTTTACTTCTAATCTTTGCCGGAGACATTGAAACTAACCCCGGCCCAAGGTTTCGCTGCGGACTCTGCAAAAAATATTGCAAAGGTTCCGAGAAATGGATAGAATGTGAGGACTGTAACAAGCGCTTTCACTCCTCATGTTCTGATTTGGATAACAGTCAATTGTTAGAAATTGAATCTAGAGCTGGAACATGGTATTGCAAAGACTGCAAAGCTGACTGTGGTCTTTGCAGTGGTGCTGTCCTTAATGGCCACAAAGCCGTTCAGTGTGATCAATGTGAAATGTGGATACACACTGACTGTTCCTTCATTTCAGATGCAGAATATGGCACTTTGGTAAATTCAAGCTGCCACTGGATATGTCCAAAATGTGAGGTCTGTAACTTTTCAGACTCCTTCTTAGATGAATATGTAGAACTGAGTAAGCCAAACAGGTTTGAACCTCTGTCAGAGGATAAGAGAGGCAAATCTTCGACTGCTGATGAAACTAAGTCAAATTTTGTGAAAGGTTTGAAACTTTGCAGTATAAACATAAATGGAATTAGAGGGAAAATTCTTGAACTTTTAGCTTTCCTCGATACATCTCAACCTCATATTGTTGCTAGTCAGGAAACAAAAATTGACAGTTCAATTACTACATCTGAGCTTTTCCCTGAAACTTGTCAGTACTGTGTGTACAGAAAAGATAGAAACTCTCATGGCGGTGGGGTGATGTTGCTCATTCATAGAGACATCCCTCACATGCCTTTCATTGAACTTGAAAATGACACCGAATCGGTCTGGGTTAAGGTTTTTGCAAATAACACTTCCCACTTCGTAGCAAGTTGGTATCGACCACCAAATGGTACAATCGAAAACTTCCAGTTGTTTAAAGGCCAACTGGATTGCATTAAATCGCAGCATAAGGGTAAAAAACTCCCGGCTGTACATGTTCTAGGTGACCTCAACTTCAGAGACATTGCTTGGCCCGACAGGCTCAGCAAACAAGGCACAATGCTGAGTCAGTCGGAAGGACAAATATTAATTGACATTATGAACAATCCTGGCCTTGAACAAATTGTTAACTTCCCCACTCGTGATAAGAACACATTGGATCTGATCCTTACGACTTTGCCAGGACAATTCGAAGACATTCATTCCCAAGATAAACTAAGTGACCACGATGTTGTCTCCGGATATTTAAAAATTCACATCCCACCAATAAAGAAACCTCGGAGGAAGGTGTACTCATATCAGAAAGGTGACTATGAAACTATGAGGAAGGATGCACTCAGATTTGCAAAGGAGAAATTACTTTAATGGTCATTCAGATGCTCGGTCTGTACAGGAGAATTTTGATTTGATAACTCCTTTCATTCATACTTCGGCCGAAAATCATATCCCCTCAAAAACAAGTAGGTCTGTATCTTCTATTCCCTGGATCACTCCAGAGATAAGAAGGAAAATTCGCAGAAGGAATAAGATTCATGCAAAGGCAAAAAAAGACGGGAAGTGGTAAACTCCGGACAAAATTTGCAAACTTGAGACGTTAAATCAAGACTGATATAAAAAAACAGCATGATTTGTATGTGAATAACTTGGTAGGTGATGTAAAGGCAAATCCCAGAGACTTCTACAGATATATTAATAGCCAGAAGAAAGACACGCAAGGTATCCCACCCCTTAATAAAGGAGGAGGGGACGGGGTCGCTGAATCAGACTCTGAAAGGGCAGAGGAACTAGTTGGTCAATTCAATGATGCATTTAATAAAACTGAGTTCACGGAGGTTCCATTGGCTGGAAGATCGGCCCCATTCATGAATAATATTGTTGTGACAGCTGCAGCAGTGATCAAATTACTTCAAGGCTTAAAACCCAGTAAGGCCTTAGGACCTGATGAGCTTCATCCTAGAGTCCTGAATTAACTAGCAAATGAGTTGGGTCCAGTTTTTGCACACTTGTTTCAACAGTCTCTTGATACGGGTGAAATCCCCAAAGAATGGCTCTTAGCAAACATTTGTCCACTCTTCAAGAAAGGAGATAGGGCTCTTGCCCGTAATTATCGCCCTGTGTCTCTGACTTGTGTTCTGTGTAAATTGCTGGAGCATATAGTCTGCTCAAACATCATGGCCCACTTGGACGAACATAAACTTTTGTCAGACAGACAACATGCATTTAGGAAAAGGCACAGTTGTGAAACTCAGCTAAGCACATTTATTAATGACTGGGCAAAAATCTTGGACAAAGGGGGGCAGGTGGACACATTTATTCTGGACTTCGAGAAGGCTTTTGACACCCCTCCTCATGAACTACTTAAATCTAAATTATTTGGTTATGGAATTGGGGGAAAGACCCTCAAATGGATAGATTCCTTTCTTTGCTACAGAAAACAGCGGGTTGTTGTTAATGGTGAATCTTCGGAGTGGGCTCCAGTTTTGTCTGGAGTCCCGCAAGGGACCGTTCTTGGTCCACTGTTGTTCTCCCTGTACAACAATGATATTTCCATTGACATTGACTCAGAAATAAGACTGTTCGCAGATGACTGTGTTTGTTATCGGGAAATTAGAGATACAGATGACTCATTGAAACTTCAGGCTGACATAGATAGATTAGGATGTTGGACACGTAAATGGGGCATGAGATTTCAGCCAGTTAAATGCAATATTATGCAGATAACTAGGAAGAGATCGAATAAAGTTGAGGCTTCTTACATCTTAGAGGGAACCTTCCTCGTGAATGTGGACTCCATTAAATACCTTGGAGTGACAATCTCACACAACTTG
Source organism: Lucinisca nassula (assembly GCA_963580285.1). Classification (NCBI taxonomy): domain Eukaryota; kingdom Metazoa; phylum Mollusca; class Bivalvia; order Lucinida; family Lucinidae; genus Lucinisca; species Lucinisca nassula. Next base: position 138,622 of record CAUZLF010000232.1, on the reverse strand, counting down.
AGATGGAATACTCATATTAGCAACATGTGTACTAAGGCAAATAGGACGCTTGGTTTCCTGAGGCGAAATCTTCATCAGTGCCCTCAGGGTGTAAAAGAGGAAGCATATAAAGGTCTTGTTCGCCCACTCTTGGAATATGGTAGTTGTATCTGGGACCCCAGTGGGGTGGTCCTTAACGATGAAATTGAGAAAGTTCAGAATAAAGCTGCTAGATTTGTAACAGGCAATTACTGCTTTGAAACTGGGAGCATGACTGGAATACTTGGAAAATTGAAATGGGAGTCTCTCAAGAAAAGGAGAAAAGACAGTAGGCTAATCCTTTTATACAAAGGTCTAAAGGGTGCTGCCAGCATTCCAACACATGACCTTGTTCCCCCAGCTAGACACTGTAGAAATCACCATTCGTTGGCGTTTCAGACCCTTAGCACAAGAACTGACATTTATAAAGAGTCGTTCTTCCCCAGAACCATTAGAGATTGGAATGCCCTTCCCGATTCGATTATTTCGACAGCTGAAGGTGCTGATGATTGTGTAGCTAAATTTACCTCTTTGGTTAGAGCTAGGGACTAACTTCCCACATCACAGGTCCTGGTGTATGAATGTCATTTGACGTGTCACCAGTAACAATTCTGATTCTGATTCTGAACGCACACCGGATATAGCAGTTAGTGATTGGTAGCATTGTTTATGTGGTGCGATAATCAGTTCAGTATTTCCCCCATTATCCTTCGTAGTTTAAGAGATTTGACTAAGGGGTTATATCTGTGACATTTTTTTTTTGTTTTGGTGCATATATATGACCATGTGAAATAGTTAGGAAAAATGACCTGCCTAGCCATCGATAATTTCCAAGAACTTCACATCTCTGTCTCGAAGTTTGTATTTTAAAGAAACAATGTCGCTGTTTAGGATCAATATATGCTTTGTTTTGTCATTTATATTGCATTAAGTACATGTACTTACTTCACAATTGCGCTTGGTTCCATCGACATTTAGGTAAAAAAAAAAAAACATAGTGTACGGTCTTTAGGAGCTGTTGTCAAATGAGTGTACGAATTATAGCAAAAACTGTGTATTGACTATAGCTAAGACGGAAAGTAGTTTTACCGCCGAAAAAGGGGAATTTTGTCATAAATTAGCTCCTATACAATCTTATGCCAATAACATTGTTTCTCTTATTGTTTTATAAAACGCGGAATTCAAGAAAATTTCACGTTTTTGAGTAAACCTCATTTATTGCGACCTTCTAGAACCGTTCTTAAAACTCGTGCAAATCATGGGGAACTTACAGATTTAGACCCAACCTACGAATGTTTCACTGCATAAATTAATGTTCAACTTGTTAGTTTGCTGGCTAACGCTGGTCTTGCTATTCCGTATTTGAAATAAATTGTGACTTCTTTAAAAAGTATCGAACAGAAAAGCACAGCCTAGTCGCGGAAAGGAATATATTACGGGATCCCGAACCAAAGACCTGAAACGGGTTTTGTCGGCATCCTTTTTGCTGGCATTTAAAATGTATGCAAGGGGTTGCAATTGTGCACATGCAGATTATAGGCTGTCCTTAAAATGCATAGAAAATCATCCAAGTCGATGGGTAGGGAATTCGGTCCATAATTTAAACACCTTTAGATTCAGCAGACCTGTCGCTAGTTTTTGTGAAAGCTAATACTTGTTCACTTTCAACATTAATGTGAGCCTCGTCTAGAGCAAACCTGTCTTCGAGGTTTACGACGAGGTGTGGCACAAACCGTTATGTGCAACAACAAAAACTGACTAAGTTTTGAAGGTTTGGGTATACAGATTAGATCGACTTCTGCCTAGGCAGCAAAAAGAAAGGCGCTGATGATGATCAGCCTGACGGAAACTACAGTTAAGAAACTGGGAGTTTGACTAGCATTCTCTGACAATTAAAACGCGAATCCCTCTAGAAAAGGAGAAAAGACAATAGTCCCATACAACTATACAAAAATTTAAAAGATAAAGCCAGTTTTCCAACAGATTAGCTTATCCCCTTTACTCGGAGTGGTAGGAATCACCACACAATGTCATTTCAGACTGTCATTACTGACACGGATATTATTTTTTTTATAAAAAAAAGCAGCTTCTTTCCAAGGACTATTAGGAATTGGAACGTCCTCCACATAGAGGATATTTGATTTTTTCAGTGTAAGATCGAATTTTATTTCATCGAATGAACACCAAAACTGTTATTTTCACGAGTGGCGTAGCCACGAGTGAAAATAGCAGTTTTGGTGTTCATGAGTGAAAGTAAATTTTATCTTGCACTGAAAAAATCAAATTTTCTGTTTCTTACATGCTTCAAAAGGCAATATTTAGCGTCTTTAATGGTGTCGCTCACATTCGGAGAAAATTATCTTTGTTCCTGTTCGTTTCTCGTCAATTTAGTGGTGTCCATCGTGTTAAGTGGGCATACTATTGGGTGTAAACTGAAAGTTTGCACCTGAGAAATGGCCTGGGATGGTATTATTATGAATGATTAATGAAATAATTGAGAGAGTAGTTTTCCAAAGAAGTTGCTGGCAAGTCTAACGTCGCGCGACAAAAGACGTGACGTCAGCGTCATAAATGACGTCAGTAACGTCCCCGTCACACATGAACTGGCTATGCGTCAATTAGAACACATTTCAGTATTGTTCAGTTATCTGACAAAGATAAAATTGAAATTAGAGTTAGATTTGAAGAAAAAGTAGTCCCAAACAGTGAAAAATAAAAAATCGTATTTTCACTGTTTGAAACAGTGAAAATATCGATTTATATTTCACTGATAAATCTCTATCATTCATTGAAAAGAATGTTAGAAGAATCTGTAATTTGCTCTCTTGAAATTGCAGAAAACTATGTTGCTAACTTTATTTCTCTTGTGAGAGCTAGAGACTAGTTTCCACAACAACGGGTGCTGGTGAATGATTGTCGGTTTGGTGTTTCACCAGTAAACTATCGCGCCCATTTCAGGGACATGCCTCTCTTGTATGGTTTGTTTTTATCCATCGAATAAAATTATCAAATTCTAGCTGTAAATAAGTTTTGTCTCGATATTATTTTGCTATCGACAACTACAAACACGAGTTGTTTTGTTGTTGTTGTTTGTTTTGTTTTGTTGTTGTTGTTTTTTTTTGCCATAAAACGTACATCACCATCCTATCGAACCATCCTATCGACCGTACACCTAACAGTTCAAACTAAAGAGAAATCAAGCGAAAAATACAGCTTTAAAATCAAATGAGGAATATTCTTAGTATCTCGCTATTATTTCTAGGACATCTGTTAATTTTTTTGATTATAACATTTAAAATATTCACCTAAACGATCTTGAAAGCATGGAATTTCGTTACAGACAAATGATTAGGTGGACATTTATGTTCTTCGTAGCCCTAGTATTTTTTTTCTGACCATTTGTTGTAGTTAGAAATAAACCTGAATGTATCTGCGATGACACGGATACAATGCTTTCACTGAATTATCACAAATTATAGAAATACTATCCTGCTATCATGTTCATGTAAACAATCCCTTGTCTCACTGATTGTTATATCCGGTGTACGTTGACACACGGTGAAAATCATTACGAAAACACGCCTATATAATGCTGACCCCTTGAAACCCACTTTTATATGGTAAAACTGGGGTTTACAGGGGTACCTTATTTTTCTAATTTCTGCTCTAAAATATAGATTGTGGGTACACGTAAGAACCGCCTCAATGAGGCGGTTCTAACGTGTACCCACAATCTATATTTTGAGCAAAAATAAGGAAAATACCATAATTTTTATCCTAAAATTTTAAATTCTTTTTCGGCGAAACTTTTACAATGTATTTATATAGGCGTGTTTCCGTAATGGCGTTACATAGTGATCATGTGACGTCTCGAGAAATAACGAATTCATTGAAGTTGGCCCCCTCCCGTCGGGGCTTGAAGAAATAGATGGGCTTCCCCGCATGATGCTTCCACGCAGAGCTGTAACCGACCCGCACACGAGTACTGGTAAACCGCTTAGAGGATATAAGCCTACCCAGGCAAAGCGTTTCGAGTGTCGGACCGTTCATGCTTATAAACCATATTGGTTCCCATGGGCGGCAGGGCTGGAGATGTCATTTCATCTCAATGTCGGGTAAGTCCTACAAAACTGGAAGCAACGTCTCCAAAATGACCTCAAATCAAACAATTCATTGATGTATGAACAACATTGCGTCCCTTTTCTCTAAATGCACTGAGAATGTAAAAATATAGGGAATATTATCTTTTTTTGAGGTGGATACCAAAATATTTCATCGAGTGTGTTGAAAACAGCCAGATTTTCACGAAGGCGAAGCACGAGTGAAAATTTGGATGTCTTCAACACACGAGATGAAATACTTTAGGTATCCGCGGAAAAATGTAAATTTTCTTTTTATTTTATAATTTTATACGCATATTTACGGTAACTGATCAATCGTATCATTACGTCACAATTTTGACCGGCTATGACGTCACAGCTGTCAATTTCAAAACATCAACAGGTCGCCATTTTGAATACAGCATTTTTACAGTACAAAGGGTGCTTTTCAAGGTATTTTATAGAATTATTTTATCGCTAATATATGGATAGTATTCCGGGCTGCTACTGTGGAAATAACTTTTCACAGTATTTTCAGAGTGTGAAAATATCACATTACGATAACACATCCGTGTGATATAGTACATTTTTCAAACCTCAAAAAAGGCAATTTTTCTGATGAAAGTTTTAGATATTTTTTTTTTTTATTTATACTCCAAACATAGGTTTTGGGTGCTCGTTAGAACCGCCTCATTGAGGCGGTTCTAACGAGTACCAACAACCTATGTCTTGGAGCAGAGATAAGCAAAATAATGTATACCCCCGTAAACCCCAGCTTTCTCTATATAAAATGGGGTTTAGTGGGGTGTTCATTTCACGGACATGTTCACGTGATGGAAAATAACAAGGTCATGTTCTTTTTCTCAGTGTGAAAATATCATTTTTGTTTGTTTCAGATATGCATTGATTTCGCTGCAGTGATTTATTCATATACTGAACCTGTATTCATTGTGTGCTTCGAGGGCCTCTTGCACAAAGTCTGTCTCTTCTGTTCTGTTCCGCCTTGACTCTGGTGTTGGTTGACGCCTATTGTCGTCAGTTGCTGTCGGCGCAGGGCTGTCACGACCGTCATCTTCAGATGAGCGGACTGTGTTTGTCGATTTGGATGACCCACATCCCATCTATAAAGGGCAGGGGCCAGTTATTCAAAGCATCGTTAGCTTAACGAGCTCGTTAGTGCTCATATTGTTAAGTGTCCTAGCAAGTTCAATATCTAAAATTTTGGATTTTTTGTTCCCCAAAAATTTCAGCATATTTGCCATTTTTGATGATCAAAGTTTTAACGATACGTTAACTAACGACGTCGTTAGTTTTGAACAACTGGTCCCAGATGTGAAAAAGCTTTATGTGGAAGCAACTTTTCAAATCGAGGTGTACTCTGGAAGGCAAAAATACACATTCTCTCTTGTATAAGAGTATGTTCAAACAATTGAGTTTGAAAACAAAAATAAATTTTGGTTCATGAGCATTAAAATGACCATTAAAAATGGAAAAAAAAAATAAGCCTTATTTTCCTCAGGTTTACCACTGTTATTTTTACTTACTCTGGTTTTACGGCCTTTTAAACATGTTTTTCCGCTGATATATTTGTACAAAACGTTTATTATCATAAACCAGTGCTTCAGCTGAAGTGCACGACCCGCCGGATGCTTTTAGCTTTATGAGTGTTACCATATATGGGTATGGCGGCCATTTTGGTCATGTGACCTGGACCCTAAACGGTTCCCCCAATAAATGCGCCTTATCGTAAGGAGCAAAAATATATCTTATACTTTAGTACTGTATTCTGAATCGTTTGGAGGATAAAATGCATTCTCACTTTTCCAATACAACAGCATATGTGTCAAAGTTTGACCTAGGCACAAAGAAGGTCAAGGTCAACCCAGGGTCACCATTTTAGCAATTTATGATGGGCCTTCGTCCGCGATGCTATTTATCAAGTTTCGTGGAAATCTGCCCAGTGGTTCTGGAGAAGACTATTTTTGAAGGGTTTTTACCATATATGGCTTGGCGGCCATTTTGGTCATGTGACCTGGACCCCATTAGCAAATTTTGGTTTCCACCATCCCATAGAGGCTCCATATGAAATTTGACTTCATTGGGCCTAACAGTTTCCGAGGAGAAGCAGTTCGAAAATTTTCACATTTTTTCGCCTTGGCGAGGCTATACTAAATGGAAAGTAATATTTCGCAAATTCGTTGGTTTGATCTCATTGATATCTATCAGTATGCCAAAAATTGTTTAAATATTCTAAGCGGTTAAGTCACTATCACCAATGTTCACAAACGGGTTACGGACGAACAGACAGACAGACCATATATGGCTTGGTGGCCATTTTGGTCATGTGACCTGGACCCCATGAGCAAATTTTGGTTTCCCCAATCCAATAGAGGCTCCATATGAAATTTGATTTCAATCGGCCCAACGGTTTCCGAGGAGAAGCAGTTCGAAAATGTTCACATTTTTCGCCTCGGCGAGGCTATACTATATGGAATGTTATATTTCGCAAGTTCATTGGTTAGATCTAATTGATATCTATCAGTATGCCAAAAATTGTTTAAATATTCAAAGCGGTTAAGTCACTATCACCAATTTTCACAAACGGGTTACGGACGGACCCAAAGAAGGTCAAGGTCAATCCAGGGTCACCATTTTAGCAATTTATGATGGGCCTACGTCCCAGATGCTATTCATCAAGTTTCGTGGAAATCTGCCCAGTGGTTCTGGAGAAGACTATTTTGAAGGGTTTTTACCATATATGGCTTGGCGGCCATTTTGGTCATGTGACCTGAACCCCATAAGCAAATTTTGGTTACCCCCATCCCATTGAGGCTCCATATGAAATTTGACTTCAATCGGCCGAACGGTTTCCGAGGAGAAGCAGTTCGAAAATTTTCACATTTTTCGCCTCGGCGAGGCTATACTAAATGGAATGTAATATTTCGCAAGTGCATTGGTTAGATCTCATTGATATCTATCAGTATGCCAAAAAATGTTTAAATATTCCAAGCGGTTAAGTCACTATCACCAATTTTCACAAACGGGTTACGGACGGACAGACAGACAGAGAGACCATTTATGGCTTGGCGGCCATTTTGGTCATGTGACCTGGACCCCATGAGCAAATTATGGTTTCACCTATCCCATAGAGGCTCCATATGAAATTTGATTTCAATCGGCCCAACGGTTTCCACGGAGAAGCAGTTCGAAAATTTTCAAATTTTTCGCCTCGGCGAGGCTATACTAAATGGAATGTAATATTTCGCAAGTTCATTGGTTAGATCTCATTGATATCTATCAGTATGCCAAAATTGTTTAAATATTCCAAGCGGTTAAGTCACTATCACCAATTTTCACAAACGGGTTACGGACGGACCCAAAGAAGGTCAAGGTCAACCCAGGGTCACCATTTTAGCATTTTATGATGGGCCTACGTCCCAGATGCTATTTATAAAGTTTCGTGGAAATCTGCCCAGTGGTTCTGGAGAAGACTATTTTGAAGGGTTTTTACCATATATGGCTTGGCGGCCATTTTGGTCATGCCGTGACCTGGACCCAATGAGCAAATTTTGGTTTCCCTATCCCATAGAGGCTCCATATGAAATTTGACTTCAATCGGCCCAACGGTTTCCGAGGAGAAGCAGTTCGAAAATTTTCACATTTTTCGCCTCGACGAGGCTATACTAAATGGAAAGTAATATTTCGCAAGTTCATTGGTTAGATCTCATAGATATCTATCAGTATGCCAAAAAAAGTTTAAATATTCCAAGCGGTTAAGTCACTATCACCAATTTTCACAAACGGGTTACGGACGGACAGACAGACAGACCATATATGGCTTGGCGGCCATTTTGGTCATTTGACCTGGACCCCATGAGCAAATTTTGGTTTCCCCCATCCCATAGAGGCTCCATATGAAATTTGACTTCAATCGGCCCAACGGTTTCCGAGGAGAAGCAGTTCGAAAATTTTCACATTTTTCGCCTCGGCGAGGCTATACTAAATGGAATGTAATATTTCGCAAGTTTATTGGTTAGATCTCATTGATATCTATCAGTGTGCCAAAAATTGTTTAAATATTCCAAGCGGTTAAGTCACTATCACCAATTTTCACAAACGGGTTACGGACGGACAGACAGACTGACAGACTGACAGAATGACAGACTGACAGACTGACAGAATGACACGGGGATTTTAGGGCACTCTTAGAAATCAACCGACTTCAGTCGGTTGCTTTTTCTGCGGGTCGTGCAATTCTTAAAACCCGGAGTACACGAAGAAAAAATTATCATACCTTCCGTTGCAGAACTAAGCCCTTCAGACTTGACCCGACCGAGGCCCGAGCCCACAGCAGTTTAACCCATATATGACAATGGAATGTGTTTGGAGCAGTTCATTTCCAATTATAGAGGTGTCAGGTATGTTTTGTGCTTGGTAAGTTTTACAAAAATGTACATACAGTAGAATTCCCCTATTTTTAAAAAAGACCACCTAATATTGAGACAAAGTTTGCCTTTAAAAGCATATTTTGAAGATTTAAGGTACATTTTCTTTGTGTTCTCTACATCCAGACTTTTACCCGAAATGACATCTCAAGCCCTGTCGCCCAATGAAATCAATAGGGTTTATAAGCATGGACGGTCCGACTCGTGCGCACCGCATTGCCTGGGCAGGCTTAGACCCTCTAAGCGGTTTACCAGTACTCGTGTGCGAGTCGGATAGAGCTCTGCGTGGAAGCATCATGCAGCCCATATATTTCTTTAAGTCCCGATGGGCGGGGGCCATCAAACTTGGCCTTGAAGATCACTTTTGAACAGTACCAAAGGTGGTTTTAATTTAGGAATTTTACTGAACTTTTAGCAAACAGTGTAGACCCAGATCAGACGCCGCGTTCTGCGGCGTCTGATCTGGGTCTACACTGTATGCCAGTGCCCCTAAAAAGGGCCGCTGGGCATATATGGGTTAAGAGCAAATGTTCTCAATCACAAGAACATGAGGATCGTATATAACGTTCTTGATATTGGCTTCTTTATACAGTCAAACTTCGATAACTCGAATACCTTACGACCATGAAAATCTGTTCGAAATAGTGACAGTTCGAACATCTGAGGGTAAATCATATCGCAGATGTTCGAACTGCCACTATTTCGAACATCTGCGATATGATTTACCCTCAGATGTTCGAAATGCCACTATTTCGAACAGATTTTCATGGTCGAACATCTGACGCAGGATCATGATGCATAATTTATGCTAGTGAGTGGATATCTTTTCGATCTTCAATAAAATAAAATAATGTTATTAGTACTCATTAGAATCGCCTCATTGAGGCGATTCTAATGAGTACACTCAACATTCCTTTTAGATAAATATTGGAAAAAAAGCTTCATAAATTACCCTTTATATATATAGGATCTTACACGAGTGGTCATTTCATATGAAATTTATGAAACGAGCCTTCGGCGAGTTTCATAAATTTCATATGAAATGACCACGAGTGTAAGATTCTCTTTATCATATGACCGCTTTAAATTGTATTTTATCGGCATTATAGTTGACAAATTTTCCACCAAAAAAATGCATGGTTGACATGGACTTCGTCATACGATTTTTATTACACGACGTTATCAACGACGTCATATGATAAATTGATATCTGGAACTATGCGATAAATTCTCTAGGTACTAAAGAACAAGTTCGAATTAGCCATGGTAAACGATATATCGTGCTCAAATGATCGAAGTTTCACTGTAACTACGATAATAAGAACGCCACATGAATACCCATGTAACCCCCACTTTACATGGGTAATGTGTGTGTCTGTGTGTGTGAATTCGGGTTAAACGTCGCGTTCAACAATGTTTCAGTCATATCACGACGGTGTTTGGTTGCGACAGGGAGCTCAATGCTCACTTTTATAGTGCTGCCTCACTGAAGTATCATGTCCCAGACACATTACATGATACTACACCCAGTCACATTATCCTGACACTGGGTCGAGCAGTCCTAGCTCTACCCCATAAATCTGAGTGCCAAGCGAGGAGCAGCTAAACTCCGTTCAGAAAATCTGAATCATCGATTTTTTCGTTTCTTCCTTTTAATACTCATTTTAGCCCATACATCACTATGGGAAAGTTTTAGACCTGACCCTCCGCCGATTTCTCCAGCAAGTCGCATGCCTCTGCGACAGTCAGGAAAGGCTGTGATCATTTGGAGAAAAATGCAAAACAAAGAAATGAGAGCACAGACTGAGTCCATTTGACGATGATTGTCAGGTAAAATAATACATATTCAATTCCATGTGACGCACTTCATAAATAGATATGCAATTGCGACACACCTTATATTCGAATGTCTAGATAGAGGCTCACTAGGAACGGGGAGTCACTAGTGCGATGTGCTGTCAACAGTCGTCAAAAAGAATTATACCGATATCAGTTGTGGTGTCACAGCTGAGTGATCGTGCAAATTAAACATACACGCCCTTGTAATGTACAAGAGCAGTAACCACTTCTATATATGGTTTAAAAGGGTGTGTCGAACCTGTCAGAATGTCTTAGTCTGTGAAAGAAAATATAGATTTTGCAATTTTCTCCAAATAATCACAGCCTTTCCTAGCTGTCGCAGAGGCATACGACTTGCTGGAGAAAGCGGAGGGCGAGGTCTAAAACTTATCCATAGTGATGTATGGGCTAAAATGAGTATTAAAGGCGAGAAACGAAAAAATCGATGATTCAGATTTTCTGAACGGAGTTTAGTACCATTTTTAACGACTTTGGTATGTCGCGGCCCGGAGTCGAACCCGTGACCTCCAGTTTCCCGGAGAGGACACTCTAGCAACTGAGCTATCGGGGCCGGTTTAACATGGATAAAGCTGGTATTACAGGTACAAGGTTAAACATCATTTTCCTTATGTTTGGCAAAAGCTTAAATTTTGCATCACGTGAACAAGTCCATAAAAGGAACATCCACTAAACCCCTTGTTATATGTATAGAAAACGGGGGTTGGTTGTTTGATTTGATGTTTAACGTCCCGGTCAACACTGTAGAGATCATTTTGGAGACGTTGCTTCCACTTCTGTTAGACTTTTGCCGACTTTGAGACGAAATGTCATCTCAAGCCCTGCCACACAATGAAGCCAATAAGGTTCGTATGCACTGGGCGGTCCGACTCGCACTATTGTTCTTGGACAGGCTTAGAGCTCCAAAGCGATTCACCAGTGCTCGCATGCGGCCGTTGTCAGCTCTGCGTGGAAGCATCATGCAGCCCAGTCTATTTCTTCAAGCCCCGATGGTCGGGGATATACTTTATTTTTCTTATTTCCACTCCAAGGCATAGGTTGTGGGTACTCGTTAGAACCTCCTCAATGAGCCTGTGTTTGCGCCTACAGCCTATGTTTGCAGTAACAAATAAGAAAACTTTCACGAATTTTCATCAGAAAAGTAGCCATTAGATGCACTATGTAGTAAGGAAATGTTTTTTAATGGATACACATTAAAACCGCTTCAATGAGTTCCAAAAAACATAGATTGTTGGTTGTTAGAACGGTCTCACTGAGGCTACAATTTGTATTTTGGGCAGAAATAAGGAATTAATTTGAAAAAAAGACACGCACGGATGTGCGAAATAGTAATTGGTTACACGTACCTTTATTTCAATGTAAACTATTTACTTCCTAGTGATAATAATTAAAATATGTATAAGCGGCTAAAACTGTCGCTTTAATTTTATAGTGTTCCAATATAAGTACAAAAGTATATTGGTCTTATATGTTTAATCCTTATTGCCCTTTCAACCCTGTAGACAACGAGTAGCTACACATTACGATAACGCCCCCGCGAATCGGGGCTTGAAGAAATATATGGGCTGCATACTGCTTCCACGCAGAGCTGAAATCGACCACACACGAGTACTGGTAAACCGCTTAGAGGATCTAAGCCTGCCCAGGAAAAGTGTTGCGAGTCGGACCGTCCATGCTTATAAACCCTATTGATTTCATTAGGCGACAGGGCTTGAGATGTCAATCATCTCAATGTCGGGTAAAAGTCCCTCAACATTTGAAGCAACATCTCCAAAATGACCTATATGGTGTTGACGGGGACGTTAACATTACGCAAACACGCCTATACAAATACATTGCCACCTTTATCGCCGAAAAAATGAAAATTTTAGGGTGAAAAATTGTGATATTTTTCTTATTTCTGCTCAAAATATAGATTGTGGGCACTCATCGAGGCGGTTCTAACGAGTATCCACAATCTATATTTTAGAGCAGAAATAAGAAAAATAAGGTATATCCCCGGAAACCCCAGTTTTAGTATATAAATGTGGGGTTCAAGGGGATCAAAACTATATAGGTGTGTTTTCGTGATGAACATCAAAACAAACAAACAAACAAACACATAACGATATCAAACCCTTGCGCTAAAATGTTGCAGTGTTTTCTCCAAAACTAACATTTTTAATTCTTAATTCTAGCCCAAATATAGATTGTAAGTGCTCGTTAGAGCGATTCTAAAGAGTACCCACAATCTATGTTTTTGGGCATAATTAATGTAAATGTTGATTACCCGCTTACCCAACTTTTCTTTATACAAAGTGGCGTATAGGGGGTCTTCATTTTACGGACTTGTCAACCTAATGATGTACATGTAAATGCATGCAGACAGTGGAGATCAAGATGGGATGGCTCCTTTTCGGCTCTGAATGTGTCGTATCATCAGGATTCACATGTTCTCTTAATTGCCAGTCTGTCAATGATTGACGAAACCACATATTGATGACAATTAGACATGTCCGAATGCAAAGTTCGAAGAGCTCCCTTCAGAAACTCAGGGGCTGCAAGGGCTCATCACCTGAACAAACCCGTGAAATGAAATCCCCACTTAACAGCACTTTATAGCGAGAAAACTGGGGTTTACGATGTAAACATTATTTTTCTTATTTCTGCTCTAATACATAGATTGTGGGTACTCGTTAGAATATTCACCACAATATCTAAAATTTTGTTATTTTTGCTGAAAAAATGTGAACAATTGCTATTTTTTTCAGCGTAAATAATAGAATTTTAGGCATTGTACTTGCTAGAACATTTAGCAAATCACTAACGAGCTCGTTAAGCTCACGAGACTTGAACAACTGGGCCCTGACATTGAATTAAAGAAAAAAAAAACTTCAAATTTTCGAGAATGGGCGTGACCAAATTCATGACTGAAAACGTCCATTCAAGAAACTCAGGAGGTGCAAGGGTTAATTTTAAATGAGCCAGCTCACGACAAAACCTACAATAAGACATGTGCGCCAAACGAAGACTCAGATCAGCCTGCGCATCCGCGCAGTCTGATCCGAGTCTTCGTTGTGCGCTCTAAGGATAGCTAAGGGCCCAATGCTCCTTCATGCAGGAAGAGAAGTCTCTAGTTAGACTATATGGATGCGCAGACTGATCTGAGTCTTCGATGGGCGTACATGTGTAATTGTAGATTTTGCCGTGCGCTGGCTCAGATAGTTTACTTTACTTTCGATATATAAACGGGTACATGTAAAATCGATCCATATAAGTAATAAAAGATCAATAACGTAAACATGTGAAGTGAGATCACTTGGAAACATCAAAAACATTGACTTTGTGTTTTGATGAAGTTTTCAAAAGAAAACTTGAGCCGTGGCAAGCGAAATAATGTCTTAGAGTTTGAATTGAGGTTTACAGACGGTCTTATACATAGAGACGTTGCTTCAAGTTGTTTTGGACTTTCAACATACACCGAGATGCAATGACATCTCAAGCACACCGTCGAAACAACCACTGCCGGCCTCGGTAGCTCAGTCGGATGCACGTCTGACTGGTGATCAGGAGGACGCGGGTTCGATACCTGCCGGGATTGGCAAGATTCTTTCGTGGAGATTGATCATGAAATCTTTTCTCCCTTCCACTGATTCAAGAAGAACAGATGTCAGTTTCTGGCGAACGAATGTGCAATGTACTGGTCAACCGCTTAAATATAAGCCGGCCCATGAAAAGTGTGGATAGGTAAACTGACCGGCTCAAAAATGACTTAAAATAGTGTTGACTGGGCCGTTAAACTCCAATACAAACAGACAAACAAACCGAACAACCACTAGGGTTTATATGCAGGGACGGCCCGAGTAGCACCACCTTTGATAAATGTACCAATACTCATGTGCGGTCGGTTTCAGCTCTGCTGCAGCCCAATCTATTTCTACAAGCCCGATGGGAGAGGGCCATTCAGTTAGGATTGGTAACACCATACAGCCCAATCTGTTTCTACGGGGGCCATCTCCTAGCACGTGCACTCAGTACAAACTAAGATCAGCTTACATACCCACGCAGTCAGCCTTTGCAGCCTTATCAAGTCACCCATTACGAAAACACGCCTATACAAGTACATTGTAAATTTTACCGCCGAAAAAAACGAGAAGTTTAAGAAGAGAAAATGCAATATATTTCTCTTATTTCTGCTCAAAATATAGGATATGGGTACTCGTTAGAACCGCCTCATCGAGGCGGTTCTATAGAGTACTCACAATCTATATTTTAGAGCAGAAATAATAAAAATAACTTTTCCCTGCAAACTCCAGTTTAACTGTATAAACGTGGGGTTCAAGGGTGTCAAAGTTATGTTGAGCCAAGGCACGTCACTGTAGCGCTCGCAGGTGACTTTAATCAGACTGCATGCATCAATGCATCATCACAAAAACAAGCCTATATAATTGTGACCCCCTTGAACCCCACTTTTATATAGTAAAACTGGGGTTTGAGGGGTAAACATTATTATTTTTTATTTCTGCTCTAAAATATAGATTGTGGGTACTCGTTAGAACCGCCTCGTCGAGGCGGTTCTAACGAGTACCCACAGTCTATATTTTGAGCAAAAATAAGAAAAATATCACAATTTTTCATCTTAAAATTTCCGTTTTTTTGGCGGTACAATGTATTTGTATAGGCGTGTTTTCGTAATGGCATATTTGCAAGTCTAGGCAATAAACATCTGTATCAACCCTGCTTTGTAACAGAGAAAACTGGGGTTACAGGGGTATACATTATTT
>CAUZLF010000232.1:113439-118439 GCA_963580285.1 Lucinisca nassula | reverse complement strand
CATCATCATCATATATCATATCCCGATATTCTAATAGCAAACACACGAAGTGTTTGCTTTACTGTAGAGAGGCTGGAGCAACATACTTATGCACCCAAATCTCGCCTGGAATCTCGTTCTATTTCTCGCGATAATCCGCCATCTTTACGGAGTTCATGAGAATTGTATTCACATCCAAAAATTACTCTTCAAAAGCAACAGGAGTCAAGTCCCGTTACAAAAGAAACACAAAAAGCGTCGAAATAATTTTTAAAGGCTCCTTTCGAAGACCGTTCCATCAAACGCTGAAGTTTTATCGCGGGAAAGTTTCGAAACTACGTCACGCGCACTGAGCCGGTAAAATCCAGCACCGCGCTTGGACCAACGAGTTACCGGAGCATTTACCGAAGCATTTATCGGAGCTTCTCGGTAGTGTGGAAAGCGCTTCTCGTCTGGCCAAGCAATTAAAACTTTTCACAAACTATTGCTCAGGGACATAAAATAAAGCCCTGTGAATAGTTGGAGACACAAAGAGCTATCTGGCTGAACCCGTCGTTTCGCCCCAGACCGATTCCCCCCTAGCCGTTTCGCCCAAAAGAAGTTTCCTTCCAGGTCGCCCCTTCCCCGCCCCTGGTCGTTTTGTCCCCCTAGTCGTTTCGCCCACTTTCCAAGGTAAAACTAATTTCCACTGCAGAAATTTTATTCATCTTTAACTTAACAGAGGTGAGAAGAGGCAACTATTAAAGTAGCATCATCGCCCTCTCACGTGAGTCCAAGGATAGCTGATCCATAGTTACTGGCCGACACCGGGCCTTAAAAGTGGCTAATCGGGGAGTTGTGACTAGAACTTGTTACACAAAAATTATTGATTGTTTGATTTATGGTTATGGGGCGAAACGACTATGGTTTGGGGGCGAAACGACCGGGGCTATAAAGAGAGGCGAAACGACTAGGGTGGGTGGGGGAGGAACGTCTTGGGAGCGAAACGTCTTGTTACGAGCTGGCTACCTGTGGATTTCTACCTTGCCAAGATTTATAAAGTGATTATGACCCCCAAATCCATAGCATAATGCTAGTGCTGCAGGACACTTTAAAGTGCCCATGCTTCAAATTAACTGAATCACACTATGTAATTTTCTGCCCATGAATTGCACACAGGACCAACACTGGAGCATCGTCAAACTAAGGCTGTGTGCAAAGCAGCTGTGGAGCTCAAAAAATTGCTTTGGGTTTAATCACACGCCAACCCTGGTTGGTCAGTTTGTGTTATCTCCCAGAGAAAGGGACTAAAGAGATAGAATAGTTAGTAGAGGAGAAGAGAGGGAGGGACAGGGGAGAAAGGGGAAAATGAATAAAAGTGTACAAATAGAAGAGATAACAACACTCCTTTTCTACCCATACCTGCCGCAAGGACAGCAGGCCTCGCCCCACTGTAAATCAATATATGTTGTACTCCGGTCACCTTTGCCTCACAACAGAACAAATTAAAAACTTTGAAAAACAGTTTTATGTAGTTTTTGGAAGATCCCTCTTGAAGCACTCAAAGATCCCTGAAGTGACAATATTCTTTGGAAGTTGGTCTTAAGTCTGATGCCCGTGCCGATGAAGGTGGGCTGATAGCAGATGCCGGTCCATATACCCCAGGGAGTATCCTCTACTGTTTGCTGCATTCAGGTCGGAGAACCTGCAAGCATGGATGCCCAGAGATAGATGATGCCCGGGATTGACATCTTGATGTCAATGCTATCGAGTTTGCATGTCAAGGTGTATCACTCGGGAGGTAATGCTGGTAGTCACCTCGAGACAAACCGAGTTGCTCGCCGTTGCACCGTCTCGAGCTGATACTATATGCGGACCCCATACTGATGTGGCATAATCCAGGATAAGTCTTATCATAGTCACTGCATCATGCTTTAACATCTTCAGACCAGCTGGTTATCTTCCTTCCAAAGAAACACCAGGCTGCAGTTTGGCTTTTAACAGTTGCATCAAAAAAAGGATGTCAAGGTACTTTCAAGTTTTTAAGATTGACAGTACATGGCAGTATTCCATTATAGACATTGTTGTAGTCTGTAAAGATCCCTCTGAAGTGCTGCAGTATCAGCAATGCTTGAGATCTTGTGGTATAAAAGGCTGTTATTAGCACAGATGTGAACTCCAGAGCTGACTTTCTTTGGCAGGTCATTTATGCGTAGGCAGAACAACAATGGTCTGAGAATGGCACCTTGAGGGACACCAGATACAGCTGGGCAAATCGCGGTAATCAGGCCTTTTTTACCAGGTCTGGTTAACCCCTGTTGGTCAGGAAGCTCTGGATCCACTGTAAGTGGTTTATATTTTGTCGTGTCTGAGCTTGATAGTGCTCAAGCCATTCATGTGGAACTTTGCCAAACAGCCTCTCTCTCTATATATATCTATATATCCTTACTGCGTTAGGTCACATTTGGTTATTGCTCACTTGAGATTTGAAGGACAAACGCCTACGCGGTAATCATGACATTGCGGTAAGGATCTTAACCTGCAGAGGATATTATTCTTTCTGCACGTGGGTGGTGGGGTGGGGCTCCAGTTATCGCTCCGATCCGAAGGACGGTGCACTTTGTGACATTCATCCCTACAAATGATGCCAGTTGAACATGTTCTTCGGTTACTAAACTGTATTGTCGCTGCCGGGAATCGAACCAGGGGTCTCCAGCATCAGAGGCAAGTGGTTTAACCCGTAAGCAACCACTGTTGGTGTGTTTTTGATGTTCAACACCACTACTCTTTCTTTCTATATATATACTGCAACACCCCCGCCCACGAGGATTACGTGCAGGTGTACATTTCATACACGCAAGGTTCTACACAGTAATCATGTAATTACGGTAGGAATCTTTCTTTCTTTCTACTTATACTCCGATCGGTCACATTTGACCATTACTCGCAGGAGATGGTTCTCCCTGCACAGGGGAGGGGGGGGGGGGGGGGCCTCCAGTCCAGTTAACTATTAACTATCTAAGGGGTGTAAATGAGTGTGTTTGCTCAAAAGGCAGTGCCTTTATTTCATATTACATATGCGTTTGAAACGCGACGTCTGATTGGATAACGTAAAAAATTTACGACTGATGTCGTCAACAGGTAGCGCTTTGCACTAATCTGTCGTATGAAATACCAGTTTTCCATATTTAGAAAATATGTACATGAATGATTGTGCGATAAATCATGGCAAATCCTGACTACTTTGGTTTAAATTTTTTTGAATGATTGTAAGACGTACATCGCTGATCCACGAAGGAACGTTGTCAGTTTCGAGCGAAAGCTTGTACACTCAGCCGGCTAACCACTGATGTACATGAATACGCCTTTATTGGAAAAGTGTGGTAAGGTAATAGGACCGGCTCGGCATTACCACGGGATATTTGACAGGGCCGTTACACGCCGATCCAAACCTACAAGTAGGAGTTCATGCTGATTTGTTTGTTCTCTGGTTCGAGGTGCTTGTCATCACGTGAGCAAGTCCACCAAATAACCCCCCCCCCCCCCCCCACCCCCCACACCAAAAAAAGAGCAAACTTTATATTAAGAAAACTGGGATCATTGGGTTGTACACTATTTTTCTTCTTTTTGATCCAATACAAAGGCTGTGGGTACTCGTTTGAACCGCCTCGATGAGGCGGTTCTAACGAGTACCCACAACTTATGTTTGCAGTATAAATCAGAAAAATATCACGGATTTTCTTCAGAAAGTAGCCATTCTGGAGATATGAAGAAATGCACTATGTGTCACGGGTGTGTTTTCGTGATGGTTAATCCTTATCCTGCTGCATAAATTAATTAAGCCACGCCTATTAATAAGAATCAACCAATCAAATTACTTGCTATAATGTATTTGTTCAATTCACAAACTGCATAAAAATAATGTCGATTCTTATTTATAGATCTCCATATTTATAGATCTCCATAATTATTTATGGATATCCATAATTCGAATTATGGATATCCATAATTCGAATTATGGATATCCATAATTCGAATTATGGATATCCATAAATAGATCTGAATTAATGGTATCCATTAATCGAATTATGGATATCCATAATTCGATTTATGGATATCCATAATTCGACTTATGGATATCCATTATTCGGCTGATTTATGGATATCCATAAATCGAATTATGGATATCCATAATTCGATTTATGGATATCTATAAATACGGATAAAATAGTAAAACGGCGCCGCATAGATTCTGAGCAGATGGCTTCTTCAGATCTGATCTGGATCTACACTGTTTACATGGGTAGGAATTGTCGTGTTCAACAGGATAAAGGTTAATGCTCTAAGGTCAAGAGTTATAGTGTAGTCTCAACGAGGCGGTTCGAACGAAATGAAAAAACATAAAAAAGTAGAAGACTCCGTGATGTAAAGGTTAAGCTACTTGCCTTACAAACCAGAGACCGTGGGTTCCATTCCGCGTTTTCTCAAAGGTTTGGATGACTCTTCAAACCAAGGATCGTCTCTTCCGTCACGTAATGGCATTTATAGAAGCCAGCAAAAGGTTTTAACATAAAGACACTTTTATATGATTAAAGGAAGCATTCTCCCCGTCAATCTGCACATGAATGCAGCAAGGGTCGGTGGTTGAATAATCGCTTCAGATAACCATCTTTGCCTATCTTCATTTTCATATGCTGTATCTGTCTCATCATCTTCTCTCATTACATCATGCTTGTTTGTTCTTTTTTCTCTGTTTTGTTTGATCTTTTCTTCATTCATCCATTGCATTGGTTAGTACAACAATGTATAGTCATCTACGTATAACTGTATTCAAGTGAACCCGCCAATATATGTACAAACGCTCTCATTCTCATTTATCAGATGAACTTCATAAGCTACATTTAGCTTCCGTTCAAATCCTTTAACATATTGTAAACATCATCATTTGTCTTGTCATGTATTGCTTAAACTAATAAATACGTTTAAACCAAGGATCGTCTCTATATGGCCTAATTTGTTGGTGGGACATAAAACTCAAAATA
>CAUZLF010000232.1:0-113416 GCA_963580285.1 Lucinisca nassula | reverse complement strand
GCATAACAGAGGTATTCTAAAACGCATCCTCTGAGTCTCAATCTTACAGTGTACGGCCTTATTGGCCGAAACTAGCTAGTCTGGCCCAGAAAACATGTGCACTCCATATTGCTCACTTCTGTGGTGTATTCATTGCTTCCAAAGGATAACCCTTTTATAGAACATATTTAACTTCACTACAGCTGGTGTGTGGGAATGTGTGGCGGCAGTAAAACGTCTCCCTGCCCGACATCATAGTGTAGATTATATTTTCTTGTCCTTTGGGATCATTGATTCCATTGTGGAATTTTGAAAATATCTGATGGTCACGGATGAGGCCTTATTGGCCGAAACTAGCTAGTCTGGCCCAGAAAACATGTGCACTCCAAATTTTTCACTTCTGTGGTGTATTCATTGCTTCCAAAGGATAACCCTTTTATAGAACATATTTAAACTCTTCTGCGGACTTGGCATTCACCGCAGAGGAGGGAAGACTATTTCATTGGAGAATAGTTCTAGGAAAGAAGGTGTTCTTCAGTGCATCACTATAGGACTGGTATCTACGATATTGTGAGTCGTTTACTTTTGATGCTCTTGTTTGGGTCGACACTGTTACATTGGTCAAGTACCTATCTTTATTAATAGACACTGAATCAGAGTGTATCTTGTAGAAGTAGGTTAAAGAGGACTGCTCACGACGGGCCTCCAGGGACGGCCACTCTAGCCCATTAAGCATGTCACCGACGCTACTTCTCTTTCGCCATCGCCTATAGGTCCATCGAGCAGCTGTCCTCTGCACCTTCTCCACCTGCTGAGTCTAAATTTTAACATTGGGATGCCAAATAGGCGATGCATATTCAAGTTGAGGGTGAACCAATGTTTTATATGCAACAGGTGCAAAAGCCAAGTTCCGGGTAAGGAATCCTAAAGCCCTAGTTGCTTTAGATGTGATCTCAGAGATATGTTGACCCCAGTCAAGATCGTCAGTGATGGTGATACCAAGATATTTTGCGGATTGAACATGCTCCAAAATTTGCTGGTGAAGTGTATAGTCAAACTTAACTTCCTTGTCCGGAGGGTGTCCTGATACCCTCATTGAGTGACATTTGGCCACATTGAACTTCATTTGCCAATCGGCCTCCCACTGTGCAAGTTGATCCAGGTCATCTTGTAAAATAAGACAGTCAGAAGGAGAATATATGTCCCTATACAGGACACAATCATCAGCAAACAAACTGACCGATGACCTGATATTATCGGGGAGATCATTAATGAAAACCCAGAGAAGGACCGGTCCAAGGACCGAACCTTGGGGGACTCCAGATAAAACAGGGGCTGGATCAGACGCTTGGCCATCAAGTACAACTTGTTGTTAGCGCCCAGAGAGCCATGAGCTAATCCACCTATGTGTGAATCCTCTTATCCCATAGTACTCTAGTTTATGTAATAGCCTTCTTTGAGGTACCTTGTCAAAGGCCTCAGCGAAGTCCATGATGATTAATTATTAAGTCAGTCTGTTTGATAATGCGAGCATCAGCCAAGGGAGCGCCTAGTACCATTTTTCACACATTTGGTATGGCGCTGTCGGGGATCGAACCCGCGGCCTCTCATGCCCGAAGCGGTCGCTCTACCACTGAGCTATCGGGGATTTTCGGATCGGGAGGGCGTTTCATATCCGACCGAAATTGGGTCCGATCCGGTCCGATCCTGTGTTTGTACGTACCCAGTTTGGAAGCCGGTGTAGCGTGAGATCTTTAAATCCATGAGAAACTTAATACCAAGGTATATCTGCGCATGCGCAAGAAGGCCGTGAGAAACGTCATCCATTTCCTGTTAGCCCCTGCTCCTTTCATCTTGAGCATATGTTTAAAATGCTTACATTACGAACTTTAAATAGAACACTATTTATAACAAGCTTTATTTATTTTTTTTATCAATTAATTAATTAATTAATTAATTTATTTATTTATTTATTTATTTACTTTCGAAAGATACCCGTAATAAATATGCCATAAATAGGTAACATGTGTTCAACAAGAACAAAATATATGCGGGTACATGTATTTTCTTGAAATTATTACGAAAACACGCCTATAATTTAGACCCCATTAAACCCCACTTTTATACGATAAAACTGGGGTTTACAGGTGTGTATTATTTTCATATTTCCGCTTGAAAACATAGATTGTAGGTACTCGTTAGAACCGTCTCGGCGAGGCGATTCTAACGAGTACCTATAATATATGTTTTCCAGCGGAAATATGAAAAATATCAGAATATCTAAAAATTTGATGGTAATGATTCAATATATTTTTGTTAGGCGTGTTTTTGCAATTAATACCTTTAAAAGCAAGTTCTTTGGAAATTTTAAAATTGTTATTCTGCCTAAATAAGCCTGATCTCAATATAAGTGCCCTTTTACAATGATACTAATAATAATAATAATAATAATAATAATAATAATAATGATAATAAAATAACAATAATAATAACAATTATAGTAAATAATAATGATAATATTAATCATAATCCGAGGCTTAAAGTAAATATGTACATTCTTACCTTATCAGTTCTACGGTGTATTCTTAGCTTCCAAAGGATATTAAATCCTGTTAAACATGGGTTTCATGGAATTTAAATTTTAGCTATATACCAAGGTGATTAGCATGTGTGATTTATGGTCTGACATTTCCTGTTGTCCCCATGCTTATCAAAACACAATGACTAATTTTCACACCTTTCTGCTCATAATAATAATGCCTAATGTCAACCAAACAGGTTTTTTTTCTTAACCGTTTCAACAAAAGAAAACAAAAAAACAAAAACAAAAAAAAAAAAAAAAAAAAAAAAAAAAACACCCACACACCCCCACACACAAACAAATACAAACTTTACAATACAAAACAATACTAAAAAAAAACAGAAGTACGAACCGAACCAATTGCTCACTATCCACCAATCAAAGTCGCCCAGACCCAACGGGGCTTGAAGAAATAGATGGACTGCATGGTAGCTAGGTAGGCAGGAAGGTAGGTATATAGGTAGGGTGAATGGTCTGGTTGATGCGTGACTGTATGTGAAGGTAGGTAGGTAGGCTTACTTTTAACTTCTTTCTTCGACGCTGTAGGTTTTGTTTGTTTGATTTAAGGTTTAAGGTCCCCGTCAACATTGTACAGGTCATTTGGAGACGTTGCTTACAATTTTGTGGGACTTTTAACGAAATGACATCTCAAGCCCTGTCGCCCAGTGCAACCAATACGGTTTATAAGCACCGCTTTACCTGGGCAGGCTTAGATCCTCTAGAGGAGAAATCAATTTGGCCAAATTGTCCTACCCAGTATTTTTGGCTGGCCAAATTGTCCTAGGCCGAATTGTCCTAGGCCAAATTGTCCAGGCCAAATCGTCCGCTGGCCAAATCGTCCGCCCACCAAGCGGTTTACCAGTGCTCGTGTGCGGTCGGATTTAGCTCTGCGTGGAAGCATCATGCAGCCCATCTATTTCTGCAAGCCCCGATGGGCGGGGGGCTAACGACGATGTAGGTAGGTAGGAAGTTAGGTAGATAGATTGGTTTTGTTTGTTTGTTTGTTTGTATGACTTTGGCCCGACAATGAGATGAAATGACATCTCAAGCCCTGTCGCCCAATGAAACTAATAGGGTTTATAAGCATGAACGGTCCGACTCCGACCACTTTCCCTGGGTAGGCTTAGAGCCTCTACGCGGTTTACCAGTACTCGTGTGCGGTCGGTTTCAGTTCTGCGCGGAAGCATCATGCAGCCCATATATTTCTTCAAACCCTGATGGGCCTGGGCGACAGGTAGGTAGAGTAGAGATATGCATGTAGGTAGGTATATTACGAAAACACGCAAATTCAAATATATTGACAAAATTTTACCACCCAAAACGAAATTTTTCAGATAAAAAAAAATCCTGATATTTTTCATATTTCTGCACAAAACATACATTGTGCGTACTCGTTAGAACCGACTCGCCGAGTCGGTTCTAACGAGTACCCGCACTCTATGTTTTTGAGCAGAAATAAGACAAAGGGCTAGGGTCGATAAGGGCCATTTTTGGCCTCATCTTCAAAATCATTTAAATTTTGCCTAATGACAAAATATTAGTTGCGATTTTGAAAAATGTAAATAGTTATAACATTTGAAGTTTGTTGCCATGGCAACACGCTTTGAAAGAAAGACACCGTTTTCCCTAGCAAAAGATCATGCTGCCTTCTTTTTGATTGTTAAACTGGCATATATCATAATGCTTTTTATTCAAATATGTAATGGTATATGCTAAACGAGGATTTCTTTCTTATGAATGTTTTCATTGCTCTTAAAGGAACTCATTTTTGATTTTTATTTTAGTTAAGAAAAGTCATATTATCCAATAAGAGTACCCGCTGGAATTATGTCCGCCCACCAGAGGGGAGGGGACATATTGTTTTTTGGTGAGGATCCTGTTTGCGTCGGCGTCAGCGACGGCGTAGCCTATTTGAAGCATTATATCTCCTGAACCAATGGATGAATTTTGACCAAGCTTGCAGAGACACATTACTAGCATAAGAGAAAACAGTCTTTAGGTCAAGATAACCTTACCCTCGTTTCAAGGTCACAGCGACCCAAAAACTGTCATTTCGAGCCAAAAAATGGCTTGTCTGCACTTTGTCTTATTAACAAATTGATTATTTTTCGTCAAATTTGGTACAATATATAATTACAACATTCCGCAGATTTGGTTAGAAATTGGTAACCTTGACCGCATTTTCAAGGTCACAGAGACCCCAAAACGGCCATTTTTGGGCCAAAAACGGCTTGTCTGCACTCTATCTCATTAACGATTTGATTAATTTTAGTCAAACTTGGTACAATATATCATTACAACATCCCACAGATATAATTAGATTTTGGTGACCTTGGCCTCATTTTAAAGGTCACAGCGACCCCAAAACAGTCATATTTGGGCCAAAAATGGCTTGTCTGCACTCTATCTCATTACCGAATTGACCAAATTTCGTCAAACTTGGTACAATCTATCATTACAACAAACCGCAAATTTGATTATTTTGGTGACCTTGACCCTATTTTCTAGGTCACAGCGACCCAAAAAACAGTCAATTTTTGGTCAAAAATAGCTTGTCCGCACTCTATCTCATTAACGAATTGATTGATTTTCGTAAAACTTGGTACAATACATCATTACAAAAGAAAAACGAAGATTTGGTGAGATTTTGGTGACCTTGACCTTTTCAGAAAGTAGACTTACCGATAACCCAATATCAAAAGGTAAATCACTGTGACTCAGGCTCATGACGGACCATTGCTTTCGGGCGGACCGGTGTGCAATTACCGGGCAAAATAGTGGGTTATACATGTAACATCACACAAACCCACACTGGGTATAAAAAGCTACTTCCATTTCACAAAAATGGCAACATTACAGTTAAAAGACCCAGCACAGAGAGAGAGAACCTTCAATCAGACGTGCGACTAGAGGCGATGCATGTACGAGAGAGAGAGAGAGAGAGAGAGAGAGAGAGAGAGAGAGAGAGAGAGAGAGAGAGAGACGTGCAACCATACCATGTGATCAGAATATTGACTGTTTGAATTGAATAATTACTGCATCGAGCTCGGTGCAATTCGTAACTGTCTGTTTGGAATTTTGTCCGGCTCTGGTGCATTCAAGAAAAGCTCTATGTTGCAACTGTTAATAACATTGAAGGTTTTCTTTTTGCATTGGTCGTGGGTGTGCTTTTACGTCCTTTCAAGATACTTTTACTGCTTTCGAGCCGATCGTCAACCAGAGGACGACAAAAACCGGAGTCTCTGGAAAAAATAAACACCTGACCTTCCTTTGCAGAACTTGGCGTCTGACATGACCCGGGTGGGACTCGAACCAACAACACAGAGAGACCTTATCAATTAAGAGACAGCTAGCACTCTTACCCAATTAGCCAATGATGTCTTTAACAATGAACGTGCCCTACGGTGCCCGAAAGCAGTTCTCTGTTAAAATAATCTCTGGTCATCGTCTTGACTGGCCATGCAAAGCCCTAAGGCCTGTGTAATGAAAATGTTGCTGTTTTCAGCATCTCTACATACAGTTCTCTCTCTCTCTCTCTCTCTCTCTCTCTCTCTCTCTCTCTCTCTCTCCTCTCTCTCTCTCTCTCTCTCTCTCTCTCTCTCTCTCTCTCTCTCTCTCTTTCTCTCTCTGAAATGTATTTTTTTCTGTTAATGGTGCTGTTTTCAGCATCACTACACTCTCCCACTCTCTCTAAAATGCTTTTTTTTCTTTTAACGACACTGTTTTCAGCATCTCTACATACAGTTCTCTCTCTTCTCTCTCTCTCTCTCCCTCTCTCTCGACAGCAAGAGTTTGTCATTCAGTTTAACGACCCACCTACGGAGACGGGCCCTCGGTTAAAAGACTCATCCGAAAGTCTGTGAAAACCCGGGATCGAGTATGTGACCCCAGGTCTATGAGGCCAGTTACATTAAAACTACACCACGGAGGCTTCTTTCATGGGAACGGACGGTCAGACAAACATTTACTTATTTCTACATACCTACCTACCTACCTACCTAAGTACCCTATTGGTTTCATAAGGCGGTAGAACTTGAGATGTCATTTCATCTCAATGTCGGGTAAAATCCAACAAATTGGTCGCAACTGGTCGCAATGTCTCCAAACTTACTTTCACAGTGTTGACGGGAACTTTAAACCTCAAGTCAAACAAACAAGCAAACAAACATCTACCTTCCTTCCCTTAGGCCCCCGCCCATCGGGGCTTGAAGAAATATATGGGCTGCATGATGCTTCCACGCAGAGCTGAAACCGCCCGCGCATGAGTACTGGTAACCCGCTTAGAGGATCTAAGCCTGGCCAAGCAAAGCGGTGCGAGTCGGCTCGTCCATGCTTATAAACTCTATCGGTCTCATTGGGTGGCAGGGGTAAAAGTCCCATAAAATTGGAAGCAACGTCTCCAAAATGATCTTTACAGTGTTGACAGAGACGTTAAACCTCAAATCAAACAAAACCTACCTTCCCACCAACAGCCCCCCCCCCCCCCTATGCCTATCTAAATCTACCCCGCCCATCTGGACTTGAAGAACTAGATGGGCTGCATTATTTCTTACCACTTGAGTACTGGTAAACCGCATAAGCCTGCCCAGGCAAAGTGATATGAGTAGGACCGCCCATGCATCAAAACCCTATTTGTTTCATTGGGGGCAGGTCTTGAGATGTCTTAACATCTCAAAGTCGGGTCCCACGAAATTGGAAGTATCGTCTCCAAATGACCTATATAGTATTGACTGGGACGTTAAACCTCAAATCAAACCTACCTACCCAACAAGACACATCTCCTTACCTACCTACCTAAATCTACGCCGCCCATCGGGACTTAAAGAAATGGTGGGCTGCAATATGCTCGACCGAACATGAGAACTGGCAAACCGCTTAAGCCCCCGCCCAAAGTGATGCACGCCGGACCGTCAATGCATATAAATCCTATTATTCTTT
This sequence comes from Lucinisca nassula, assembly GCA_963580285.1. Lineage (NCBI taxonomy): Eukaryota > Metazoa > Mollusca > Bivalvia > Lucinida > Lucinidae > Lucinisca > Lucinisca nassula. The sequence goes on along the minus strand of CAUZLF010000232.1, from coordinate 105,918 downwards.
CTTTCCTTCTTTCTTTCTACTGATACTGCGTCGGTCATATTTGACAATTACCGCAGATGTACATTACACACACTCCAGGTTTGCAGGATGAAAGCCTACACAGTAATCATGTAATTACGGTAGGGATCTTTAACCTGCACAGGGGATGGTTCTCCCTGCAAAGGGGGCCTCCTGTTAACGTCCTGATCCGAAGGACGGTGCACTTTATGACATTCAACCCTGCAAATGACGCCAATGAAGCGTGTTCGGACACCGAAATTTTATCGCCGCTGCCGGGGATCGAAACCGGGACCTCTAGCATCAGAGGCAAGTGCACTAACCGCTGGGCTATCACACTCCATATCGTTTCATTGGGCGGCAGGTCTTTTTATCTCAAAGTCGGGTCCCACGAAATTTGAACATCGTCTCCAAATGACCTATGTAGTATTGACGGGGACGTCAAACCTCAAATCAAACTTACTTATCTACCCAACCACCCATCTACCTACCTATCTCGCCACCAACCACCTACCTACTTACTCACCTACCTAAACAACGTCGAAGCAGAAATTAGAAGTAAGAAGTCAGCTGGTCCCCGCCCATCGGGGCTTGAAGAAATAGATGGGCTGCACGATGCTTCAACGCAGAGCTGAAACCGACCGCACACGAGTACTGGTAAACCGCTTACAGGATCTAAACCTGACCAGGAAACGCGGTGCGAGTCGGACCGCCTATAAATAAATAAATAAATAAATAAATAAATATTATAAAATCACTCGCAACACAGCTTCTAATTTCCTTAGATAGGTTTCTGCAGCATAAAATTAAAGTTTAATTAATGTGCCAGCATAATTTATCTTTTAATATACTAAGAGAGTTTCGATACCCCAGTCTTTTATAGGGTTATCGTATTACACTTCTCACGGCTGAATTATCTCACATCCCTCCGTGAGGGATTTCAGCCGCTTCCGGTGCGACTGAAAAATCTCACGGGATCAATAATCTCACGCTACACCGGAAGTAAACAATAGTGCCACAATATTCGGTAAAGGAGATCAGACTTCAATCTTTTCTTTATTAATCTGGACAGTTTATGAAACAGTTTATTGTCCACAAAGTGTATTTATCAAGCATTAAATGAGTCATACTATGAAAATTTCAGCAAGAAAGGCAAATATCTGCCATTGTCTGATTGACATTAGTTTTCGCGACCTTTTTTTTTTTATATTCTTTCATCATCTTTTAGTAATTGCCTCCCTCAGATTTGAGTATTGTTGCAATGGAATCGGACACTCATGCGAAACGATTAAAATAGGCCTATTTACATATAACAGGCTTTGGTTTGGTTTGGTTCATTCACCATTCACCTTATTTGCATTATTTGCTGGTTCCTAGTCTGAAGGTTATCAGTGTTGGAAAAACAGGTAACCAGACCCCCCCTGACCTTGAAAGGTCAGGGGGGTCTGGTTACCTTTTTTTCCAATATTGACAATGTGCAAACTGGGAGTCAGCAGCAAATATGGTGAATATTTGCATTATTTGCTGGCTCCCAGCTTGCACTTTGTCAGTGTTGGAGGAACATGTAACCAGACCCCCTGACCTTTTAAGGTCAGGGTCCTAAATTAAGCTCGCATTTATGCTAAATGCGAGTGAGAATTTCAAAATGCGAGGCCAAAATATTTGAACAAGAAGATTTTCGCGAATGTCCGATCGTCGGTAAAAAAACAAAGGCAGTGGCTAGCCTTCCGGTACCGGACGACCAGCCTAGGAGTCTGCTCGTCCGGTACCGGACGGCTAGCCAATCCATGTAGGAATGGCTAGCCGTCCGGTAGTAAATTTTAGTCTCTCATTTCATAAAGGGTATGTATGCTGAATAGCCTGGAGTACTGGATGTTAAATAGTTCCTACTTTGAGACTATGTAAATGTCATTGAGTTTTTTCTCGCCCGTCATTTTAAATTAGGCAAATAAACACAGCCGTATCGGTAATCCTTGATTGTCATAACAATTATGCCTGTGATAACAAAAGATGAAGTCACGTTTACTTATTTCTAATATTATTACTACCAATAATATATTTACCGGCCCCGATAGCCCAGTTGGTAGAGTGTCTGCTCCGGGGAACGGGAGGTCTCGGGTTCGATCCCGGGCCGCGACATACCAAAGTCGTTAACAATGGTACTAGCTGCTCCTCGCTTGGCACTCATATTTACGGGGTAGAGCTAGGACTGGTCGATCCAGTGTCAGGATAATGTGACTGGGTGTGGTATCATGTAATGTGTCCGGGACATGATACTTCAGTGAGGCAGCACTATAAACGTGAGCACTGAGCTCCCTGTCGCAACCAGACACCGTCGTGATATGACTGAAAAATTGTTGAAAGCGACGTTAAACCCGAATTCACACACACACACACACAATAATATATTTATAAGCGGTGCGTAAATTTACCGGAAAGGACCAGAAAGGACCTGATTACCGGAAAGGACCGGAAAGGACCTGTTTCTACCCAGTTTCCTCCCTATTTCATGATATTTTTTATTGTATGCACCCTAACTACACTGCTTTCATCGTTAACCACATACTACATGCGTTTTTTTTTTTTTTTTTTTGCATAAAAAGTAGATTTTTGAAATTAGAGTGCCCAGTGCCTGCCTCAGTCTAATGTGGAACGGATTTTATTGCAGAAGGTCTGTACATATCCTGTATCTATACCTATTTGCTAGCTTGACCATGAAATATTATTTATTGTTTTAATTTAGGCCAAGAGTGCAGTTGTCAGCTTCTGGCGACAGACTTTACGCTACATAACCACATACGCATACACAGGCCCTGGAAAGGTGTTGCTACGACGTCGTTAAATTAAAGAAAAGGAAAGTAGTAAAGAAAGCTGGCGCGCACGCCGTTCGACGAATAGGGTAGAAGCGGTCAGTTTTCTTTTCTTTTTCTTCATTTTTTTCATAAAAAAATTTCCGGATTTTGTATCTTCACCGGCCAATGTACGGCCAGAATACGTCGTATCAATGTCTGTGTACAGCCCTGGCGTTACATTGGCGTTGATGGGACGTTTCTTAGGCGTCGTGAATGGAGGAAAAAAAACCGGCGTGCACGCCGTATTTCAATGTTGAGAGGCCCGCACAGGGTCAGACCTGAAAAGAAGAATAAGGAAAGTAGAAGTAAAACAAAGATCAGGAATTGATACAATTAACTTACTCCACCCATAAAAGACACCAAAGGGAAAGAATTACAAACATTAAGCGACCAGACCATAATGGAAACCTAAACAAAGGAAGGTCATAAGGACAGTTACTTTCCCACAAAATGGCCATATGGCCATCCAAAATTAAAAGACACAAGTGATACACACAGTAAGTAACAAATAAAAACATAAATAAATCGCCACAGAAGAGCCGCCTTGGAACGGTCAGTGGAAGATTTCCACTGGGGGGCTTAAATCGGTTTTACGTGGCCACAATCCTCGCCCTTACTTCCGTCGCGATTTAGACAAATAATTTGTTCAGTCCGCATGAAGGCCTCCTAACTCATCAGTGCAACATCTCCGTGAACACAAAAATCAAAGAAGCAGAGATGGTACGACAACGGTGAGGACTCGACAGCAAGAAACCACAATAACACCAGTGCGACGAGTAAAGACTCGTTGATCGTATTCTATTATAGGTACATGCGATCAGTGAATACTCTGATCAGACTGCGCGAATGCGCAGGTTGATCTGAGTCTTTGTTGACCGCTCAATCCTTTTCGTGGATTTTTTTCATGCACTGGCTTGTATATAATAATTTCTGTTGTTCATTTAAAATGAATAATGAATATGTGTTCCTATTTACTTATTGTCTTACGAAATGTGCGCCGTCGCCCTCCGAAGATTGAAGATATAGATTTACTGCATATTATGCAGACGCAGAGCTGCAAAACCACAAATGAGTACTGGTCAGCCAAGTCTACACTTTAAAGGTCATTTTAAAAAAAACTGAATACGTGATCCAAATGACTTAAGTTTGACACACTAAGAGCGCCCCCACCCACCGGGAATTGAAGAAATATAAGGACCGCATGATGTTCTAACGCAGAGCAGAGTTACAAGGACATGAAAACTGGTAAGCCCAGTCAACATTATTAAGGTCATTGAAAACTGAAAACATGTTACAAATGATGATACAAATGCGCCCCCGCCCCAGGGCTTGATTAAATATTGGGACTGCATGGAGTTCTTACACAGAGCTCCACACCTTTCCAGGGCCTTTGTATGCGTATGTGGTTATGTAGCGTAAAGTCTGTCGCCAGAAGCTGACAACTGCACTTCTTGGCCTAAATTAAAACAGTAAATAATATTTCATGGTCAAACTAGCAAATAGGTATAGATACAGAATATGTACAGACCTTCTGCAATCAAATCCGTTCCTCATTAGACTGAGGCAGGCACTGGGCACTCTGATTTCAAAAATCTACTTTTTATGCAAAAAAAAAACGCATGTAGTATGTGGTTAACGATGAAAGCAGTGTAGTTAGGGTGCATACAATAAAAAATATTATGAAATAGGGAGGAAACTGGGTAGAAACAGGTCCTTTCCGGTAATCAGGTCCTTTCTGGTCCTTTCCGGTAAATTTACGCACCCATTTATAAGTAATTAGCAATCGGTAACATAACTTAATAGTTTATATATTTTATATTTCCTTTCTTTATGTAAATGCGGCTTGAAGTTATTAAAATGTTTGATCCAAGCGACGCGAAAAACAATAGCAATTGAGCTGTACCGTAAAAAATCCTTAAATATAAGGATCTTGATGACTTGCAGTTATTCTCCTAAAATTATTAACAAATTTGTTCACGATCCAGCAAAGAGTCCAAAAGGTGCAGATGGAGTGGCAAACAGTGTAGACCCTGCTTCAGGAGCAGTCTGATCTGGGACTGCATTATTTGCTGAAGCCTATCTGTCCCAATACAAAGGATCATTATGTTAATTGCTGTACACATGGTGTTTCGGATCGTTGACTTTATGTGTGCCCTGCTAACAAGATAATTACCCCTAATTGGTATTTCTTTGTATCTACCAGTTAAATAAATTTTCTCCCCAAATTTAATGTTAATCTATCACGATAAATATCAAGCTCAGCATCGGACAAACATTTGCAGATTTTAATAATAACAATGATAATATAAAGATAGAAATTATAACATTGAAATAATTGACAAATTAAACGAGACTTACCAAAGTTGAAGTTTGATGTTAATTTTGTAAGCCCTAATCTACCAAGTATCACAGGAGTGAACAAGATCACGTGATCGGAAAATCAGGCTTTAGAGGTCCCAGAAACCATGCAACATGGAACAACACATCATGGGAGGGATTGCCAGGGAGGGCCTGTGATACTTGGTAGATTAGGGCTTACAAAATTAACATCAAACTTCAACTTTGGTAAGTCTCGTTTAATTTGTCAATTTTGTAAGCCCTAATCTACCAATCACAGGAGTTTTTAGAGCCCATGATGCATGGTTTCTAAACCATCCCTAGAATCTGTTTGAGCAATAACTGCTCAATTTAGGGATGCCATCATACAATAAGAAACCAGAAAAGATCTCTGCAATATACATATATACAACATGTGTACTGAACATGCTACTGTTAAAATCAGATATCATTAAAAGCACTGTGACTCAATCACTTTAGTGTCATGTAATAACAAATTACTTACAGTTTTCCTTCTTTGTCATTTCCTAACTGCAGAATACTGTTACTAAAATCACTGTTATTAGTAACTTGCCTTTTATAAAACTTTCGGAAGACACAATCTTGTGTCCAGCCTGCAGTTCGTAAAACAGTGTCAATTGGGATTCTACTCACAGCAGCACTAGTAGACGCACTCCGTGTACTATGTGCTGTAAACATTCTAACGTCAATCCCAGCATTTGCTAGAGTCATTTTTATCCAACGAGCAATGGTAGATTTTGATATCTCGTTATGGGGTTTCTGAACACTAATAAACAATTTTGTAACACTTCCTCGAATCTCCTTTGTCACAAAAAGGTATCTTGTAAGCGTCTCCACAACACATAGCGCTTTATTTTGAGTAAATGCCTCAATGAAAATTTCATTTAAATGTTTACCCACACGAGTTTGTTTAAGTATGTCCCCAATACGAATTTTAATATAATCTGAACATATGTAGATATTGTTCAAATCCATGAGATATAAAGTTTGACACCTTTGACCTGTAGTAAGGACTATCAGCATCACAAGTTTCATACTTAACTGCTTAAGAGACAAATCCTCTAAAGGAAATAAACTAGCCAAAAATTTTAACACAATATCCACTGGCCATGTACATGTGTATTTTGGTAATGTGGGCCTTATATGAAAAACTCCTTTCATAAATTGCTTTATGAGAATATGATTTCCATACTGCACATTACTTAACAAGTATACGAAACTAGATATGGCTGACTTAGCCGTGTTAATGGCACTATAGCCCAGCCCTTTTAAATGTAACTCTGTCAGAAATTCAACAATCTGATTCACAGATGGTCCATATGTAGTAATCTTCCGTTCACCACAAAATCGCAACCATTGCGAGATATATGACCCATACTGTTTCTGTGTACTGGTTCGCCAGGAAGACAAGATAATGTTGGCAGATTCTGGTGAAATTCCTTTGTCACATAATTCTTTCCTGAGACCCTGAAAACAGCCAGGGACATCTTCTCGAGTGGGTGCGACTTTGTGGATTGCGGCTGTGTGAGAAGATTTCGCGATCTTGGTAAAATCAGTGGTGTCCTTGCTGTCAGCTGAAGCAGTCTGGGAAACCATGGTTGTGTTGTGAATAAAGGGGCCACCAGCACAGCCTCTGCCTCCTCCTCTTCCAACTTCTGAAGTACAGCCCCATAACAGCTGAAAGGAGGGAATATATAAGAAAAATAAGTGCTCCAGTTCACTGAAAAAGCATTAATAGCTAAGGCTTTATCATCTGGTAAGTAAGACACATATGGAACAATCTGATGGTTAAGTCTAGATGCAAACATATCAACTGTACACTGTCCCAATTTTTCCATAATTCTCTCAAATACAGTTGTGTTAAGCTGCCATTCCATATCAACATTCAGTTTCTGTCTACTAAGCCCGTCGGCGTGAGAATTAAGTTTACCTGGGATATGATAGGCACTCAACGTTATGTTCCTCCAATTACACCACATCCAAATATCCCTAGCTATAATGTTCAAATCTTTCTTTCGACCCCCCATTTTAGTAATGTATTTAATGGCTGTGGTATTGTCAAGATACAACTGTATATGTTCATTCCTGACAGTGCTGCAGAGCCCTTTCAAAGCATTAAAAGCAGCCGTTAATTCTAAAACATTAATGTGCATCTGCTGTTCATCCCTATTCCAAAGTCCGCTAATGGCTTTACTATGTGTAACATCTCTAGCACCAAACCCAGTGCCACTACTGTCTGATTCAATAATTCTATCAGGTTTACTTATAGTTATTGACCTGAATTGTCCAGAAAGATTATGAATCCACCATTCAATGCATTTAACACAATCCTGTGACATATACATGCACACATCAAAATTACCCCTAGCCTTTTTAAGTTCAAGGTCTTTTTGAATTTCTAATGTCTTGTAATATAAAGGCGCATAAGCAACCCCAGGTTCACTAGCAACTAGCTTCCCAATAAGCTGCGCAAATTCTCTAATTGTGATACAGTCCCTACTCAAAATAAATTTACACTGTTGCACAATGTCAATCATTTTTCTGTCTGTAAGTCGAACTGTCATCTCTTGGGAGTTGATTATGAACCCAACAAACTCAATTGATTGTGCAGGAATAAAAACAGATTTGTCAGGATGAACTGTCAAACCTAACTGATCAACTAAAGTGATAGTATCCATCATATTCCTCTGACAATCTTCAAAAGAATCCCCTTGCAATAAAGTATCATCAATATATGAAACATTGATATGCCCTTGTTTACGCAATGATGAAAAAACAGGTTTCATGAGCTTTGTATAAATTCTGGGTGCACAAGCTAACCCATTAGCTAGAGAGGTAAACTGATATAACTTTCCCTGCCATGTAAAGCGTAAATACTTCCGTGATTCAACAGCAATCTTGACTCCATAATATGCATCTTTGATATCAATTTTCGAGAAATAGCAGTTATGTTTGACAAGCTGAAGTGCACTTTTAAGGGTTTCCATTTTAAAATGAACATATTCAATGTGTTCATTTAAATTACTAAGATTTAGAATAAGTCTGTGAGTCCCATCTGGTTTTGGCCTTATAAATATACTGGAAATAATTTCCCCATCTTCATGTGCCGCATCCTCAATAATATTTTTACAATAAAATTTTTGTAAGAGCCCATCAATGATTTCCTGTTCTGCTTCATTGAACCTGATCTCCCCTCTATTACACTTCCAACAAGGGTCAGTCTCAAACTCCAAAGAGTACCCAAATTTAACAATATTAAGTATACCTCTATCAGATGTTATCTGTTCCCATGCACGAACACAATTAGAAATTTTTCCTGCCACAAAATTCTCAGGTGAATTACATAACAAAGGCCACACGAAAGTGTCACTTACTTTGTCCTGTTGAAATGTTTCTATTTCTGTTGTCGGCCCAAGCTCCCTTTCTTCTGATTTTTGTATGGATGAGACCTTGGACCCCTCTTCTCTAAAAAAGAAGTGTTCTTAGAGTTGTAGCCCTTGTGAAATTTATTCTTTGAATCACTGTACCTATAATCCTTTTGTCCACTCTTAAACGATTTCAAATCCTTCCAGGATAACTTATTGCATATTTTATTACTTTCCTCAATGTCTTTAATTTGCTGTGTAAGGTCCTCCCCAAATAATTGTGTTGCAGTAATTGGAGAAGATTCTCCACACAATCCATGATATTTACCCGCTATAGCCGGCGTCAGCATCCTTTTCCTCTGAACCGAAAAATCTCTATGAGCATAAGCTAAAAGCTTAAATGCATCGATGGCTAAATCAAACACCTTTTCTGCTTCTTCAGTATTGGATTTTAAGGTGCTATCCATAATTTGAACCAATGGAATCAGACCTTGTGAAAGATAGTTCTGAGTTCTCTGCAATGCCTTATCTGAATCTTTAATGTCTTTGGCAGTTTGTTTACTTGTCCATATAGATTTAGCAACTTTTGGCACATCCAAGTATTCACAGTTTTCTGGCCTTTTATACTTCATTAAAAGTGATTTAACATTCTCACTCCTATGATCTACATTAACACTCAGACCCTTGTTAACTGTATTAGCCAAATCAGAATCGATCGCCTCTCCAAGTTCAGATTCCTTTCCAAAATTTCTCTCAGTTGTTTTAAGCAACTTCTTCTTCCGTTCGGTTGACCCACAACCCGGTAACTCGTCAGACCTTTGTTGCGGCGAACTGTCTCGTTCCTCTTCCGACGGTGACGAATATTCTCCACTCTCAATGTCCGACTCTCCTGAATCTCCCGAAGACAGTTCATGGATTTTCCTCTTCCTATTCCTGCTTTGTTTACTTCCGGTATGTAGCTTTTCTTGGATTTTCTGCACAGATTCAGACAAAGATTTCATCACCGTTTGTTGTTCTAAAAACATCTTTTGTGTATTTAGCAACTGTTGTTGATAAACACTAATCTCTGGCTGTGCCGCCATGGTTGTCATGGGAATGTGTACATTCCGCAGAATGTCACTTCTAGTAGGCTCCGCCCCTGACGCCATTTGATTGGATGACAAAAATGGCGTCTCTCTTCTCGCATAGATCACCGAGTCGTTGGAATTTGCAATCCCAGGAGCTCCAGAAACAATTTCCTGAAGAGCTTCTTGCGACATTGGCGCATTATATTCCGTAATAACTTGAATCTGCGGCTGAAGTTGTCTTTCATTCCCCAGATTAATGTCCGATGGTGTCTGGGATTCCGCCGCCATGACACCCTGCCGATGCCAAACTTCCAGGAATTAAAATAAAATCCAACGGAAACTACATCTTTCAAGTGCCATCCGTAAATGGATGAAGCAAATTATAATCCAAAACGATTATTATCTCCGATGTCAATAATTTTAAGAGCGTTTAGTTGATAAAAACAACTTTATTTGCCCATTTTATTTCCTCCAAAAAGTTTGCTGATAATCCGATTTGGTTTTTCCTTGTTCTGATTTTCCGATCACGTGATCTTGTTCACTCCTGTGATTGGTAGATTAGGGCTTACAAAATAATAATTATAATAATAATAACTGTCACAGTGCCCGGACAAGGCTTTAAGTACAACAGTCTATTGCATCAGGGTCAGTTACAATTATGTCCCTTTCTGAAATTTAGTGAAAAATATGAGTAAATTAGAAATATTTTTATAACATCATAAAGTGGGTAATATTATTTGGAACGCATACCCTTTATAAAATGATAGACTTAAATTTACTACCGGACGGCTAGCCATTCCTACGTGGATTGGCTAGTCGTCCGGTACCGGACAGGCAGACTCGTAGGCTGGTCGTCCGGTACCGGACGGCTAGCCACTGCCAAAAACAAAAAGATAATACAGACGACAAAAATTACTCGCCATTTCCACGAATTCCGACGTTCTTAATTTAGATTATAAACTTTCAAAAGGTTGGGAGGCGTAGCACGTAGGACCGGTACACCGAGATATTTTCTTCCGGCGGTACGTACCGCGGTACTTTTTTGCCGTACCGGTACTTTCGGCAAGTGCCGGAGTTTATCGGAAATTTTATATAATTTAATTCAATGTTTGCGTAAGAACAAAAATATGTTTGCGAAATGATTTCACTAGCGTCGGCCGCGAAAAATACCTCGCAGGGACACAAAGTATCTTTTATAATGCGCCTCTAGTCATGCTGAGCACTGTTAAGTTCAAAGAGACCGACGCGACCGTTAGGGTGCTTATATTATTGGATACTAGAGATGAATAGCGGTAATAACTAATAGAGCATGCTCCGCATGCAGACCACTTCGTATTAACACAGGTAATAAATTTATAACCAAAGCGTTAGTTTAATCCTGCTAATTGGGGCTTAAATTAATCTTGCGTGAAAACTTTGTAACATGTTTATGCACTGCTTGTCAGAACACGAATGACAAAGATGACACGTTGATCAGTCTGTGCAAAAATGGAGAGGTTTACAAAAATATGTTTGCGAAACCATTTCAGTAGGGTCGGCCACGAAAAAATACATCGCAGGGACGCAAAGTATCTTTTATAATGTGCCGCTAGTCATGCTGAGCACTGTTAAGTTCAAAGACGCCGACGCCACCGATAGGGCGCGAAAATTATCGGATACTTGAGATGAATAGCGGTAATAACTAATAGAGCATGCTCCGCATGTCGGCCACTTCGGATTTACATAAATAAATAGGTAATAAATTTCTAACCAAAGCCTAACAATTTAATCCTACTAATTGGGGCTCAAAGTAATCTTGCGTGAAAACTTTGTAACATATATATGCACTGCTTGTCGGAACACAACTGACAAAGATGACATTGCAAGACAGCATGTGTTTTGATCGGTCTGTGCAGCGCTGTGTCGAACTGTGAATAAATAATTTTATCACAAATTGCCCAGAGACAGTTCAAATGGATAATGCAGGGAGATAGCATGTGGCAACTTCTGAAAAACCCGACGTCTTTAATCTTGTTAATGTGGTCAATAATTATAAAATATGCTCAATACTTTGCCAACTAAAGCCATTCACGCAATATCAAAAGAACCGCTATATCAGCGGGTTGGACATCAGGCGTGGTCATGTCCTGAACCAGCAGGTATCTATATTAAGTGACACATGAAAAGAATGACTTGCAATCTTGGCTTACTCTACACTCATTATCACATAACAATTTGGAAAAAAAACAACATGTGTCTTATTTGTTAATAGGATTAACTAATTTATTGGCATAAGATTAGTGATAGGCCATGGACAGATTAATAGTAATCAGTAAAGATCGCATCCAGATAAACTGCAAAGACAATATTATTGCCAATGTCACATTTTTCGCGACCGTAAACACCTAGAAAACGCGTAATGATTCTCTGTTTATTTGTATTAATTCTATGCATACAAGTTAATCATTACTGTTGTTCTTGAAAAATTTCTGCTCTTATTAAAGGGTTTGTTGAAAAAAATCGAGTTGATTTTCATTTTAGCTAGTAGATCTTTTTTGTAACAAGCTAAATTTTGCTTGTGGCAAAAATACTTAAGTTCTGGCCCTGGGGGGGTCTGGTTACCTGTTTTTCCAACACTGATAGCCTTCAGACTGGGAGCCGGCAGATAATGCAAATAAGGTGAATAGTCATTCGGCCGCGGTAACTCTCAGGTATTGTCTTCGTCTTCGTAAGCGTCATCTAATTATATAATCTCTGGGTACATTGTTAGACGCATTTGTGAAGTTCACTTGAAACATCTTGAGCAGGACTAGTGTGAGTGGGTGGCCAGTTGGCCCCTGCCCATCTGGGCTCGAAGAAATAGGTTGGGCTGCATGATGCTTCCACGCAGAGCTGGCACCAACCGCACGCGAGTATTGGCAAATCAGTTTTAGATTTTTAGCCTGCCCGGAAAAGTGGTGTGAGTCGGAACTTCCACACATATAACCCCTATGTGTTTCATTGGGTTGCAGGGCTTGAGATGTCATTTTATTAGCTCGTCTGTTTTTTGAAAAAAAAAACTTTCGAGCTATTGTCATCATTCCGGCGTCTGCGTTGTCGTCCTGCGTCATTCCAAAAAAACTTAACCTTGGCTATAACTTAAAAAGTATTAGACCTAGCCTCATGAAACTTCATACACACACTCATCATCACAAGAGCTACATTTTGACCAAGGACCATAACAACATTGTTGATTTTGGCTGAATTATCTCCCCTTTTCCAATTTTTTTCTGAAACACATTTTTTGCTCTCATTTTAATACCATTCACAACAGAGCCTTCAAACTTCACATGAATGTTCCTTGGAACAAGACCTTTTCAGTGATACCACACTTTTTGATCTGTGACCTTGACCTTTGAACTTTGACCTATTTTTCGAAAATTTAACCGAAAACCTTAACCTTGACCATATTTCCAAAAGTATTTGGCCTACCTTCATGAAACTTCATACACATACTCACCATCACAAGAGCTACATTCCCTACAAGTTTTATAACTCCATCTTGCAATTTGATTGAATTATCTCCCCTTTTCTCTCCGTTTTTTTTAAATTGTTTTTGTCTCTTATTTCAATACTATTCACGACAGAGCCTTCCAACTTCACATGAATGTTCCTTGGGACAAGACCTTTTCAGTCATACCACGCTTTTTGACCTGTGACCTTGACCTTTGAACTTTGACCTATTTTTCGAAAAATTAACCAAAAAACTTAACCTTGACCATATTTCCAAAAGTATTTGGCCTACCTTCATGAAACTTCATACACATACTCACCATCACAAGAGCTACATTCCCTACAAGTTTTATAACTCCATCTTGCAATTTGATTTGACTTAGAACTTTTGTTTTCTAAAAGAAACTGCAGACGAGCGTTGGCACCCGCTTGCGGTGCTCTTGTTTCTCTCCTGGTGTATGAATGTCATTTGACGTGTCACAGGTAGTAATTCTGATTCTGATCTCAATGTCGGTAAAAGTCCCACAAAATTGAGAGCAACGTCTCCAAAATGGCGTATACAGTGTTGACGGGGACGTTGAACCTCAAATCCTTATTTCTTAGAATTTTTACGGCACTGCTCAATTGCTATTAGTCCGGTATAAGAAAGTTGTTATTTTTAAAGACTGTCTATAAATTTAAAGACTGCCTGTAAATTTAAAGACTGACACACATAAAAAGTTAAAAACATGAAAATGGTGTGAAACGGAAAAATCGCATTTTGCTAGTTATAGCAATTTGGCCGTTATCTGTAGAATATTTAATATATAATGTGTAGAAGCAAATTATATAGTTTTTATTTAATTAAATTCCTTCAACCATAATTGAAGAGTTCTCAGAAAAACAGATTTTTAATAAGATTCATATGTAAAATGAGCTAAGGAATGAATGTGTATAATGCTTTTATCATTTTGTCAACATACCAACCACTCGCTTCGACAGACAGCTTTTCTGACGCCTAAAATTGATGAAAGTTTCAAACTGACTACAACACTAAATTTTAAAAATGTCCGAAAACGAAATGACGCCAGTGCGAAACTCATCTTATGTCTGACCTTTGACAGATTATTTCTCCCTTTCTGCGGCATTTCACAGCATTTGTGGTCTAAGGGAAGGAACTGTGTTGTTTTATTTCTTAACTATTTCTGTCATTAAAATGATATTTACAGACATTAAAATACATGTACATGTAGACTTTAGCAACGCAGGTTTTTAAAATGGGATGAAGACGAAGGCTACATGTACGTATGAGAATGCGATTTTTTCGTGTTTCATTATTTTCATGATTTCCGTGGTAAATTCCTTGTGTTACTAGATTTAAAGACTAACACTGTTAGTCTTTAAATCTACAGACTAAAAAGTCTTTAAATTTACACACAGTCTTTAAATTTATAGACAGTCTTTAAAAATAACAACTTTCTTATACCTGTCAGTTGTTTTTCGCGATGCTTGGATCAAACATTTTAGTACCTTCAAGCCGCATTTGTGGGGTCAGAACTGAAGTTTACACCCTTGTGCACTTGGTGTTCACGTAAGTCGCACAAATTGACTATCATTTTAATGCAAATAGTGCAACTGGCGTGCACGTCTCAAGTGCACTTGGTGTAAACTTTAGTTCAGGCTTCACTCGTAAAGAAAAGAAAAGAAAAATATATAAACTTATAAAAAATATTAAGTTATATTACCGATTGGTAGTTACTTATACATATATTATTGATAGTAATAATATTAGAAATAAGTAAACACGACTATTTTTTTAAATGATCTCAATGACATTCATATAGTCTCAAAGTAGGAACTATTTAGCATTCAGTACTCAAGAAAATGATACAAGTGCTATTCAGCATTCATACCCTATATGAAATGAGAGTTTAAAATTTACTACCGGACGGCTAGCCATTCCTACTTGGGTTGGCTAGCTGTCCAGTACCGGGTGAGCAGACTCGTTGGCTGGTCGTCCGGTACCAGACGGGCAGACTCGTAGGCTGGTCGTCCGGTACCAGACGGCTAGCCACTGCCTATCTACAAGGTGGTGTACAATTTTTTCTTGCACACCAGACAAGGAAATCCGTGATTTTACCCTGGGATAGAAATTTATGTTCTGACCCTGGTGTTCCGACCCCAAATCGAATATAATCGCGTTTTTGATAAATGCACTGGTTGATTACAACCTCATGCGCAGCGGCGTCATGCGTGACGTCACTAAACATTCCTGTTGTGTCATCACAAAATGGTGGACATCGGTAACCGAAGTGACAACAGCATTAAAATTCGCAATAGAAATGGAAGGTATGCAAGAAAAAGAATCCAATATGGGTGTGAGTGGTGGATAGAAAAATCCGTCCCTCGGGATCACTGTCTGGCATCACTCGGCAAGCCTCTTGATGCCGAACAGTGTCCCTCGGGACGGATTTTTCAATCCACCCCTCACACCCATATAAGATTCTTATAGTACATCAATGATAATCCTGCTTCCTCTCTACACTGCTGTAGAGTTTCCCAACCAAGTTCCTCCTGCATAGCTGTGGCGCTGCTGGTGTGCCTGTAATCTCCCTTGACAAATCTGACAGCTTTTCTTTGGACCATTTTGATCCTGTTTATATCTGATGATGTATGGAGAGCCCAGCTTGATGAGTCGGGAACAAGCCATTTCACCGGCACGACAACTCACCGACACGTTTTTGTAGACAATTCAGAGTTTCCGCATGCTTATGATGCGGAGGATTTCACATTTGTCAGCGTTAAACTTCATTTTCCAATTTTCCCCCCATTCCTGGAGCTGGTCTAGGTCTTGTAACAAGGAGCTGTCATTTTTGCTTGCGATTTGCCTATACAGTAGACTGTTGTCTGCAAATAGCCTGATATGGGACAGTACACACTCAGGCTTGTCGTTTATGTAAGCTACGAAAAGCAGAGGACTGTACCTTGAGGGACTCCTGAGGTTACCGTAGAAGGCGTTGACTTGGTGCCATTGATGACTACCTCCTGAGTTCTTGCTGAGAGAAAATCTGCGATCCAACTCAGTAGGTTTCCACGAACTCCATGATATCCAGAGCTTGTGGAGGTGGCATTCAGAGGGCACCTTGTCAAACACCTTTGAAAAATCTAGTAGGACGACATCAATCTGTTGCTTCGCGTCGAGCCCTCTTGCCAGTTCATGGATTGTCATGATATGATGTCTTTTGCAAGATCTGCACTTACGGAACCCATGTTGTTATTTGGTCAGGATGCCATTGCGGTCCCAGTAACCAATGATGCTGCTGTGGGTCACATGCTCAAGGACCTTTGAGAGAGATCAGGCGAAAGTTTCCTGGGTCTGACCGTTTCCCCTTTTTGAAGACTGGTGTGACAAGGGCAGATTTCCAGTCCAGAGGGATCTTACGACTGTTGATAGAGATCAGGCCCGGAGGCTATATATTTTTTTTCATGCTCAACTCAAATGAGCATGAAATTTGAAATGCTCATAATTATCAAAACACAAACAAATAAAGCAATGTGCCTGCTCAGATCAGCAAAGAATGTTGTTTGTCCTGCTTATAAATTTTTAGCCCTTACCTTGCTGTTCACGACAACCCCTATCTTTGCAAACAGTGTAGATCCAGATCAGATGGCTTCGATCAGGATCTACACTGTTTGGCATTCAGTTTATGAATTTGTAGCAATAAAGTACATCAAGTAATTTGATTGGTTGATAGACAGAAATGGGTGTGGCTTTAATGAATATTCAGCAATATAAGGGTTAAAATGCAAAATGCCAACAATTGTTGGCATTTTAAAATTTATGAGCAGGACAAATTTCATGCTCAGGTGAGTTGAGCATGAAAGAAGTTTCATAACCTTGGACCCTGGGGCAAGTTCTTCTGCTGCCTCCTTTAGTAGTCTGGCTGGGATCTTGTCAGGCTTTGTGGGGTTTCAAATCCTTGAGAAGTTTCAAGATTCCTTTTGGGTTCACTTGAATGGGTGGAGCTGTCTGTGTCTTACTTGGACCCATGTCAGGGGTGTTTGTCGTGTCCTCCTTCGTATACATAGAACAAAAATGTTGTCCCATGATATTGGCTTGGTTTTGGTTGTCATTAAGGCTGACACGATTAATCATATAATCGATTAATCGATCCATAAATTCCACAAAAATGATTATCATTTCTGATTTGCTTTTAATCTATTACTTGATAGGTACAATTTACTCCCCAAAGTTATGTCTAAAATAGCGGGGTGAGTGGCAAACTGTGCAGACCCTGATGAGACGCCGCATTCTGCGGCGTCTCATCTGGGTCTGCACTGTTTGCTCAGGCGTGTCTGTTCAAATATACATATGGTAAAGTGCAACATATGGTAAGTCATGCTCAGACAGAAAGCCAGACAAGTAAAATTAAGACAAAAACCTTAGCGATTACTAATCGATAATTGATCGCAATGACAGGAACGATAATCGATTATCTTTTCAACTCCGATTAGCCAGCCCTAGTTGTCACAGTATGTGAGTCCATCTTTTCAAGTACATGTATATCATTTCAACCTCCCAAAACACCAGATTAGATTTTGGTGACTGTAATTTGACCTCAGTTTTAAGGTCAAATGATTAAGTTATAGTTATGGCGGGGATGGGGGCCAAAGTTTTCAAGTTTTCTTTTGGCCTAAGAAAACATTACGAAAACTCGCCTACCGTATACAAAATTAATACTTTGTTAAGTTTATCACCGAAAAAATGAAGATGAAAAATTGGCTATTTCTGCTCAAAATATAGATGAGGCGGTTCTTACCAGTACCCACAATCTATATTTTAGAGCAGAAATAAGAACAATAAGGTTTATTCCTGTAAACCCCAGTTGTCTGCTCAAAATATAGATTGTGGGTACTCATTAGAACGGTTCTAACCAGTACCCACAATTTATACTTTAGAGCAGAAATAAGAAAAATAAGGTTTATTCCTGTAAATCCCAGTTTTACTATATAAAAGAGGGGTTCAATGGGCTCAAAAATATATAGGCGTGTTTTTGTGAAAGAAACATACTCAACTAACTCTGCTCATGTGATAAATTTTACAGATTGTGCCAGAGATCCCGCTTGTTGATTTGCAGAGTACGAAGTTGACACCATGACCAAACAGTAGAGATAATGAAAACGGACCATACACAGACACTGTTATTTGTCGTGTTATTCGCTGCTACTCATTTTGTCAATAAGGTAGGATATACATACCATAACTGTTGTATAAGCATAGCTCCAGATTCTCCGCCCCAGCCCATCGGGGCTTGAAGTAATACATGGACTGCATGATGCTTCCACGCAGAGCTGAAACTGACAGCAAACTAGTACTGGTAAACCCCTTAGTGGATCTAAGCCTGCCCAGGCAAAGCAGTGCGAGTCAGACCGTCCATGCTTTTAAACCCTATTGGTTTCATTCATCACAATGTCGGGAAATTGGAAGCAAAGTCTCCAAAATGATCTATACAGTGTTGACAGAAAAGTGCCTCGGCATGGTGCTTCTTATGCGTACCCACAACACGACTTGTTTTGTGGGGCCTGTGAGCTTGAAAAAAGGTAAAGGTCACCAAAAACTGTGGTATGTTGTAATGATATATTGTACCAAGTTTTATTTTTCGTGCGGAAATAAGAAAAATAATATTTGGATAAGCCGGGATAACCACCACTCCACCCCGACTTATCTGAGGCTATGATGGCACAGTGTATTGAAACATGCTGAGTTTAGCAATCTTGTTGTGCCCCGCCAAACAGTGCTTAGAGAAATAGATTGGGCTGCATGGTGCTTGCATTATATAAAAAGGTAATTCTTTGGCTACAACACCGAACTGAAAATTGTGGAGTGCTCAAGATTAGCCAGTTGTTCAAGAAGGTCCCATCAGAGGCTCCCATCAGGTGAACAAGTCTGTGGAATGACCATCCCCGTAAAGACCACTTTATGTAGTGATTGGTTGATTTGAGGTTTAACGTCCCTGTCAACACTGTAAAGGTCATTTTGGAGACGTTGCTTCCAATTTTGTGGGACTTTTACCCGACATTGAGATGAAATGACATCTCAAGCCCTGTCACCCAATGAAACCAATAGGGTTTATTAGCATGGACGGTCCCCCTCGCACCGCGGTTCCTGGACAGGCTTAGATCCTCTAAGCGGTTTACCAGTACTAGTGTGCGGGCCGGATTCAGCTCTGGGTGGAAGCATCATGCAGCCCATATATTTCTTCAAGCCCCTATGGGCGGGGGCCGATTTTATGTAGTGAAAACTAGGGATTACGGGGGTATATATTATTTTTCTTATTTCTGCTCCAGGAGATAGGTTGTGGGTACTCGTTAGAACCGCCTCAATGAGGCGGTTCTAAAGAGCACCCACAACCTATGTTAGCAGTATAAATAAGTAAAATATCATGGATTTTATCATAAAAGTAGCCAATATGCAATATGATGACACGCCCATGTGACATAGTGCATTGTTTCATTACTCCGAAATGGCTATTTTCCCCGATGAAAATTTGCAATATTTTTCTTATTTATACTCCGAACATAGGTTGTGGGTGCTCGTTAGAATTACCTTTTGATCATTAACAGATTGACGCTTATGACCCACAAAGAGGGTTGACACGTCGTTAAATACGAAATCATCATCATCATCAATGCTCGTTAAAACCGCCTCATTGAGGCTGTTCTAACGAGTACCCATAAGCAACAAGGTATATCTTTGAGCAGAAATATGCAAAAGAATGTATCCCCCTGTAAACCCCAGTTTTCTATATATAAAGTGGGGTTTAGAGGGGTGTTCATTTCTCAGTACACTTTGTTGCGCAGTTGTTTTATTGTTATGCAAATATTTTTAAAATTCTGTTGTGGAATCAATGATCCCAAAGGACTATGATGAAGTTGATTTTTCTCTAAAAGGGATTGTTTACCCTTGTCCTGCTGAATATTCTTATAATTATGCCACACCCACTACCGATTATCAACCAATCAGATTACTTGATGCAAATTATTGCAACAAATTCATAAACTGAATGACAAACAATGTAGATCCTGATCAGATGGCTTCTTCAGAAGCCATCTGATCTGGATGTTCATTGTTTGAAAGATAAGACATATCCGGGATCAGCAGGGCAAGGGTTAAAGTTCTGTAAAAAGGTTATCCTTTGGAAGCAATAACTATGACACAGTGGGAAGCACAATTTTTTTTCCGGGTCAGACTAGCTACATGTAGTTTCTAAGCATGTCCAGGCATTGCAGATAACTGACAGGCCCGACATGACTATTCACCTTATTTGCATTATCTGCTGGTTCCTAGTCTGAAGGTTATCAGTGTTGGAAAAACAGGTAACTAGACCCCCCTGACCTTGAAAGGTCAGGGGGGTCTGGTTACCTGTTTTTCCAATATTGACAATGGGCAAGCTGGGAGCCAGCAAATAATGCAAGTATGGTGAATGGCTGTTAAAAAGTTTACTGGGTCTTATACCGCAAGTAACACAGTCACATTCAAATGAGAGTCACTTTGTTCAAATTTTGCTTTCATTTGTTTCGATTTTTTTTTTTTCAGTTTGTTCTGTCTGTGTTGGGATTTCAGTATCCTACCATCTTTCAAGGGTAAGTAATTTTAACCACCAACAATCCCTACCTTTGCAAACAGTATAGATCCGGATCAGATGAAGAAGCCATCTGATACAGGTCTCATATTTTTCAGGGATTTGCAGGATTTCAGGCTTTTAGATTTTGATTTTTACTCCTATATTCTGTTTAAAAAGACTATTTACCGCTTATCCTGCTGAATAAAATTATTTAGCTACACCCATTTCTGACTTCACCAATCAATTTACTTGATATAATGCATTTGCTCAGTTCACAAAATGCATTACAAACAGTGTAGATCCTGATCAGATGGCTTCTTCAGAAGCCATCTGATCTGGATCTACACTGTTTGCAAAGATAATGATTGTCATGTTCAGCAGAATTAGTGTTAAGACTGCAAAATTGGATCTTTCAGGCATGGAAAACCTTGGTCAATTTGAGGCCTGCTGATACGGATCTACACTGTCATTCAGTTTGTGAATAGGAAAGAAAACATTATATCATGTAATCTGATTGGCTGATAAACAGAAATGGGTGTGGCTGATTAAAATATTCAGCAACAAAGCAGATCGGTGATGATAGGAATGGCCTTCATCTGTCCGAAAGACTTTCCTATCTGCTCCGTATCTCCTGAACCAATTGATGAATTTTCTTTAAACTTTGGTTAAATATTCCTTTCAGTGAGCTGATGTGCAGAACCCATAAATGAACCATGCCGACTCAAGGTCAAGGTCATAGTTGAAGGTCACGAGTTTGAATTTTGGGTCCGTTCCATATCTCCTTTAGCCCTGGAAGGATTTTCATTAAACTTTGGTCAAATTTCCCCCTCAGTGAGCTGATGTGCACAACCCATAATAAATCATGCTGACTCAAGGTCAAGATCACAGTTGAAGGTCCTGAGTTTGAAACTGCATTTTGTGCCCCTTTCATTTGATTTGAGGTTTTATGTCCCCGTCAACACTGTATAAGTCATTTTTAGCTCGTCTGTTTTTTGAAAAAAAACTTTCGAGCTATTGTCATCACTCCGGCGTCTGCGTTGTCGTCCTGCGTCGTTCCAAAAAAACTTAACCTTGGCTATAACTTAAAAAGTATTAGACCTAGCCTCATGAAACTTCATACACACACTCATCATCACAAGAGCTACATTTTGACCAAGGACCATAACAACATTGTTGATTTTGGCTGAATTATCTCCCCTTTTCCAATTTTTTTCTGAAACACATTTTTTGCTCTCATTTTAATACTATTCACAACAGAGCCTTCAAACTTCACATGAATGTTCCTTGGGACAAGACCTTTTCAGTGATACCACACTTTTTGATCTGTGACCTTGACCTTTGAACTTTGACCTATTTTTCGAAAATTTAACCGAAAACCTTAACCTTGACCATATTTCCAAAAGTATTTGGCCTACCTGCATGAAACTTCATACACATACTCACCATCACAAGAGCTACATTCCCTACAAGTTTTATAACTCCATCTTGCAATTTGATTGAATTATCTTCCCTTTTCTCTCCGTTTTTTTTAAATTGTTTTTGTCTCTTATTTCAATACTATTCACAACAGAGCCTTCCAACTTCACATGAATGTTCCTTGGGACAAGACCTTTTCAGTGATACCATGCTTTTTGACCTTTGAACTTTGACCTATTTTTCGAAAAATTAACCAAAAAACTTAACCTTGACCATATTTCCAAAAGTATTTGGCCTACCTTCATGAAACTTCATACACATACTCACCATCACAAGAGCTACATTCCCTACAAGTTTTATAACTCCATCTTGCAATTTGATTTGACTTAGAACTTTTGTTTTCTAAAAGAAACTGCAGACGAGCGTTGGCACCCGCTTGCGGTGCTCTTGTTGAGACATTGCTTCCACCCAACATTGAGATGAAATGACATCTCAAGCCCTGTGGCTGAATGAAACCATGGGCGGTCCGAGTCGCACTGCTTTGCCTGGGCGGACTTAGATCCTCTAAGCTGTTAACCAGTACTCGTGTGTGGTCGGTTTCAGCTCTGCGTAGAAGCATCATGCAGCCCATCTATTTCTTAAAACCCCGATGGGCGGGGGCCTGTGCCCGTTCCATATCTCCTTTACCCCTGTAATGATTTTCATTAAGTTTTGGTCAAATATCCCCCTTAGTGAGCTGATGTGCAGAACCCATAAATAAACCATGCCGACTCAAAATAAAGGTGACATTTGAAGGTCACGAGTTAGAAACTTTGAATTTTGTGTTCGTTCCATATCTCCGCTGGAAGGATTTTCATTAAACTTTGGTTCAATTTCCCCCTCAGTGAGCTGATGTGCCGAATCCATAAACAAAAATGCTGACTCAAGGTCAAGGTCACAGTTGAAGGTCACAAGTTTGAAACTTTGAATTGTGTGTCAGTTCCATATCTCTTCTACCCCTGGAAGGATTTTCAATAAACTTTGGTCAATTATCCCCCTCAGTGAGCTGATGTGCAGAACCTATAAACAAAAAATGCTAACTCAAGGTCAAGGTCACAGTTGAAGGTCACGAGTTTGAAACTTTGAATTTTGTGTCTGTTCCATATTTACTTTACCCGTGGAAGGAGTTTTATTAAACTGTTGTCAAATATACCCTCAGTGAGCTGATGTGCAGAACCCATAAATAAACCATGCCGACTCAAGGTCAAGGTCACACTTGAAGGTCACGAGTTTGAAACTTTGAATTTTGTGTCTGTTCCATATATTTCCTTTACCCCTGGAAGGATTTTTATTAAACTGTTGTCAAATATCCCCCTCAGTGAGCTGATGTGCAGAACCCATAAATAAACCATGTCGACTCGAGATCAAGGTGACATTTGAAGGTTGCAAGCTTGAAACTTTGAATTGTTTGTCCATTTCATATATTCTTTACCCCTGGAAGGATTTTTATTAAATTTTGGTGAAATATCCCCCTCAGTGAGCTGATGTGCACAACCCTTAAATAAACCATGCCGACTCAAAGTCAAGGTCACATTTAAAGGTCATGGGTTTGAAACTTTGAATTTTGTGTCCATTCCATAAAAAGAGACGTTGCTTCCAATTTTGTCCATTCCATATCTCCTAACCGCTGGAAGGATTTCATTAAACTATTGTCGAATATGCCCCTCAGTGAGATGATGTGCAGGACACATAAATAAACCATGCAGACTCAAGGTCAAGGTCACAGTTGAAGGTCACAAGTTTGAAACTTTGAATTTTGTGTCCGTTCCATATCTCCTAACTGCTGGAAGGAGTTCATTAGACTATTGTTGAATATCCCCACCAGTGAGCTGATGTGCAGGACACATAAATAAACCATGCCAACTCAAGGTCAAGGTCACTTTGAAGGACAGGAGTTTGAAACTTTTAATTTTGTGTCCGTTCCATATCTCCTTTACCCCTGTAAGGATTTTCATTCAACTTTGATCAAATATCCCCCCTCAGTGAGCTGATGTGCAGAACCCATAAATAAACCATGCCAACTCAAGGTCACGGGTGAAGGTCATAAGGTTGAGCCTTGTTATTAAAGTGCAGCGGCGGCTTTGGCTGTCCCTCAGACTGCTTTCTTGTTTGTTTGTTTGTTTGATTTGGCGTTTAGCATCCCCATCAACACTGTATAGGTCATTTTGGAGACGTTGCTTCCAATTTTGTGGGACTTTTACCCGACATTGAGATGAAATGACTTCTCAAGCCCTGCCGCCCAATAGGGTTTATAAGCATTGACGGGCCGGCTTAGATCCTCTTAGCGGTTAACCACGTACTCGTGCACAGGACGGTTTCAGCTCTGCGTGGAAGCATCATGAAGCCCATCTATTTCTTTAAGCCCTGATGGGCGGAGGCTTTCTTGTACTATACAAAAGTGGAGTTCAAGGGGGTCATAATTTATATATGCGTTTTTTCGTGATGTTGTAGTTAACATTTGGATGGAAATACATTTAAATTAAATAAGCTTGATAGGAATGTAAATTGCACCCACCCCATCGCAAAAAAAAAATATTTATATTTCTTTTTTCAGATGGCAGACACTGATTGGTTTTTTGATGATCAGTCTTTTGGTGGCCACAAAGTATCTGCCTTCTCTGATGGAAAATGTATCCAGGTATGTATTAGATTCAAATGCACTAGCATATATAATGTGACCGCCGATTGGATAGCGTAAAAAAATTGCAACAGTATACTGTAATGATCCTAAGTATTGGGACAGACAGGCCTAAGCAAACAGTGCAGACCCAGATCAGACTGCTCCTGAAGGAGCAGTCTGATCAGGGTCTACACTGCTTACTATTTCTTCTGCATCTTTTGTACTCCTTGATTTATCATGAAATAAATTTGTTCAAATTTTAGGAGCATTACAGCAAGGCCTTAAGGTGTCCCAATATTTTTATGCATTCATCACACTGAGACGATGTGCCATGAACAAGGAAGACAACTCTTGCATTTTTGGTTTTTGGATTATCTGCCCTTGACTTAGTACCATATAGTAAACCGTGTCCGGGCCATAACTCCTAAACCGTATGGAATATATTCATGAAACTTCACAGGTGCATTCATCACACCGAGACCATGTGTCAAGAACAAGGAAGACAACTTTTGCATTTTTGTTTTTTTTTATTATCTGCCCTTGACTTAGTACCATATAGTAAACCGTGTCCGGGCCATAACTCTTAAACCGTATGGAATATATTCATGAAACTTCACAGGTGCAATCACACTGAGACGATGTGTCATGAACAAGAAAGACAACTCTTGCTTTTTGGTTTTTGGATTATCTGCCCTTGACTTAGTACCATATAGTAAACCATGTCCGGGCCATAACTCCTAAACCGTATGGAATATATTCATGAAAGTTCACAGGTGCATTCATCACACTGAGACGATGTGTCATGAACAAGGAAGACAACTCTTGCGGTTTTGGTTTTTGGATTATCTGCCCTGGATGCATATATTTTATGATTGATTTGAAGTACATTTGTAATATTTTTTATGAATGGCATTTGGCGGGGGCATCCATGTCCTATGGACAATTTTTCTTGTTTAATTTTTATGGTATTCTGCGTTATACTATCAGAAACCAGAGGTCATCATGTAGCGTCACTTTTCATTGGCTGGCATTAGGTTTTGCCCAGCTCACAGCCCTCGCCTCTTAGTACAAAATAGTACATTCCTTAACTTAACAACCAAATAATTGCATTAGAATGAGGATAGCTGTACTGAAAATTACATTTCATGCCTCCACTAAGGTGTTTTATTTATTAGAAATTTTATGACATACATATATACCTACATACACAAGTACATAGTACTAATATGTCCGTGGATTGGACATTAGGCTAGGCCTATCTTCATCCTCTCCACTAAGGTGTCACCCTAAAACAAAATTTCTGTCCATAAACCCTCCAATTAACATCCCCTTAGAAGCCTTCGTGGTGTAGTGGTTATGCTACTCACCTTGTAAACTAGGTGTCGAAGGATCGATCCCGGGCTTCTCTAGACTTTGGGATATGTCTTTAAACCAAGCTCCCGTCTCTGTATGACCTTAGCTGTTGGTGAGACATAAAATGCAAACACTCACTCACATCCCCAAATTACAATTAAAATACAGTTATCCACTAAATAAGCATTTCCCACCCATTGCAAAAGATCATCACATTTTATAGATGTGAGAGTCCGGTTGTTTATAGCTAACAATGGATTCAGTGACTGTAGGATTAAAATGTCAGTGTTTTTCAAAGTTAATATCATCATTAGTTAACTGATCATTAAAACTTCGATCATTTAACATGGCAAATATGCTAATATTTTTGCTGAAAAAATGTGAGCAGCTTTTGCATCTGCAAAAGCTGCTCACATTTTTTCAGCAAAAATACCTCTGTACTGAATATAGTACTTCCTAGAACATTTAACAATTTTAGCTAGCAATGCTTTGAAGAACTGGGCCAAGCTATTTAGTACAGCAAAAAAGCTATTTTTTCTGAAAATAGAGGATCTTACATGAGTGGTCATTTCAAATGAATTTTATAAAACAAGCCTTCTGTGAGTTTCATAAATTTCATATGAAATGACCACAAGTGTATGAATCTGTTTATCATATTACCACTTTAAATTGGATTTCATCGCCTTTAAATTTGACAAATTTTCCACAAAAAATGCATGGTTGACATGGACATCGTTATGATGTTACTTAATCCCGCCAAAGTGTTATTACACGTTCGGTTCTATGAATTTTTGTATGAGTTTTTCAAGGAAAAATTCTGTCCTTTAGAATAGCGATGTGTGGGCGGGCGGGCGGGCGGGCGGCCAGGAGTCCGCGTCCTGGTTTACCTTTTGGTTAACCCTGAAAATCCCATCCATAATGCCATTTGGCATTTTTCTTGTCATTACACGACTTTATCCACTGCTTATCAACGATGAAATAATATAAGAAAGGTTAATAGCCTTTTCAAATGCAGCGCCAGGTTTGAGATTACACACCAATGAGATAAAGTGGCATTTTTCATTTTTTTTTCTGATAGTATTTTTATATTTTCGTTATTTCTGCTCCAAAAATAGGTTGTGGGTGCTTGTTAGAACCAAAGAGTAGGCACAACATATGTCTTGGAACAGAAATAAGTAAATAGTGTATGCTGTTGTTTTGATTTTATTGAGGTTTGACATCCCAATCAACACTCTATAGGTCATTTTGGAGACGTTGCTTCCAATTTTGTGGGACTTGCATGTAACCGACATGAAATGGCATCTCAAGCCCTGTCGGCCAATGAAACCAATAGGGTTTATAAGCATGGACGGTCTGACTCGCAACGCTTTGCCTGGGCAGGCTTAGATTCTGAAATTAGTTTACCAGTACCCGAGTGCAGTCGGTTTCAGCTCTGTGTGGAAGCATCATGCAGCCCATCTATTTCTTCAAGCCCCGATGGCCGGAGGTCGTTTATACTGTTATAAACCCCAGTTTTCTCTGTATAAAGTGGAGTTTACAGTGGCGTTCAATTGACATAGACCTTTTAACATTATTTACTGTAAAATTCCTCAGCCCCCGCCCAAAGGGGCTTGAAGAAATATATGGGCTGCATGATGCTTCCACGCAGAGCTGAATCTGGCCCACACACTTGTACTGGTAAACCGCTTAGAGGATCTAAGTCTGTCCAGGAACCGTGGTGCAAGGCGGACCGTCCATGCTAATAAACCCTATTGGTTTCATTGGGTGACAGGGCTTGAGATGTCATTTCATCTCAATGTCGGGTAAAAGTCCCACAAAATTGGAAGCAACGTCTCCAAAATGACCTTTACAGTGTTGAAGGGGACTTTAAACCTCAAATCAAACAAACAAAACAAAACTGTAAAATTCCACTGTGAAGACCACTTAAAATTGAGACCAAATCTGCTTTCAGAAGCTTATCGAGAAGGTTTCAGTTATTCTTTCTTTGTGTTTTCTTCACACAATGTCTCCTGATAAGAGACCATCTTTTGGGCTGTTCAAAAGTGGTCTTCAAGACCACTTTTGAACAGCCCCAAAGATGGTCTTAATTTGAACTGTTCAAAAGTGGTCTTAAAGTTTAAACAGCCCCAAAGATGGTCTTAATAAGTAATAGGTATAGAACTGTCACGAAATATTTGCTGATATACTTCGAGAGGCTTGCCCCGAGAAGTATATCTGCAAATATTGATTGACAGTTCTGTATCTGTTTCGTATCATGGCCAGCCAATCAGTTTACACTGATTTTAATTGAGCATGCAATAGTCACCCAATGGTGTTTATCTTTTTGAATACGAGTCAGTAATTAGTGGAATGCTAATGAAGAGTGGCATCCGTGTTGAAATTATAATCAACAGAATAATTTTATGCTTGACCTGTAGATCACACATCTTACAATTTTAATCTCTAAGCACTGAATCCCATTAGGCATTGTTTTAGTCCATGGCCAAATACAGCAACATAAACAATGAACCAAACTGACAAGACTGGGGCTGAGCCTGCGCAGATACAGTCCATGCTTTCTGAAATCACAAACTAGATAGCGCAGTCAATGGTATACCATCGCAAATACCCACTTTTTGTATGAATGACACTAAAGATATGGCAAAGTCATACTTTTTTACCTTTGACCTTGGGTCCTTGTTGGGGTCAAGGTCACAAAAATGTAGCCCACTACCATCTACATACCATGTACTATCCACATGCAAAGTTTCAAAAGTGTAACTTCAGTTGTTGCAGAGGAGATCCATTTACAAGAAACGTGACCGACGGACAGGCACACACACGGATGGACTGAGGACCACTCAACTCTGTTACGAAAACAATATACCCGATTCTTCTTCAAAAAAGTGGGTATAACAAGACTGAATTCATGTACATTTTAGTTTCTCACATTTTTATTTTGAAAAGGAACCAAACACAGTGTGCATACCACTGAGAATAAAACGCTTTTTCCTGTGTCAAAGGAAAACGACAGGACTTCAGATAAGGATGATATGAATAAAAAGGATACTCCATTTTCTCCCAGTTAACGAATATATAGTGAATTCCGCTATTAAGAGCACCTTAACTTAAGACTAATTCGGCTTTAAAACACTTATTTAGAGGGTGCAGTTACTATTTCGGTGAGTTTCTTGCACACAATGTCCTGGTCAGGGACCACCTTTGGGACTGTTCAAAAGTGGTCTTAAAGACCACTTTTGAACAGTCCAAAAGGTGGTCTTAATAGGAATTTTACTGTACTTGATACGTAGTATACAGTCATCAAAACTAGACAGTGCTATTCAAGGAATACCTACAACATTTTAAAATGAAATATTGAAAAAATGCTTTTCCCTATCACAGCTACTTGACAGGAGCTCTTAAAGGTGCATTATTGAATTACCGGGTCTCAAAATTTTTTTTCTGGTTTTTATCTTCAATGCATACTCCTTTGTCATGTGTACACTTTAGGAGCCAAATACAGCTTCAGAACTTTGTGAAAATGGTCGTTTTCATTCGTGTTTACCCTTCGCTCTGAACATGTGTTCGAAATTTCTGTTCTAAAAATAAATCTGTCACTTTACACATACATGGGGACAGTATCGTCTCTTAGTGTCGTTACTTATGGCATGATATTCAGCGTCATATTTTTTTCCCGTTTCAGGCATGGCCTAAGCAAACAAGGCCAAAAATGAACGTTGCATAACGTCATATATGGGGATTCTATTTTTGTCATGAACTAAAAATAGATCTAACTTGTGTTCGAAACCTAGTTAGGGAATCCCTCTCAACTTGTTTACCTGTCATCATAATTGTTTGCATTTTCGCATAAAATGCTTTCATTTGTATTGTTTTAAAGAAAAATATAGGCTATATGTATTTTATTTTTGGAAGCATTTTTTCCAGATAGCTCAATAATGCACCTTTAACAATGAATTGCCGCTTGTTTCTCTTTGTTTTAATCAGAACAAATTGCACCCATAATCTGATATGACATTTGTGGTATATTGTATTTAGTTATACAACACATGCACCCATAGTTAACCATACATGTAGTTAACAGGCCTCATATTTTTCAGGCATTTGCAGGATTTCAGGCTTTTAGATTCAGATTTTTGTGTATATACACAACAACCTCTTTGTAACACTATTGCTGGGGTCCAAAGCAGAAACCGTATTGGTTAAACAACCGTGTTATATCCAAACAAAAATGTGTAGATTATATAGAAAAATGACCATTTTTGGTCATTTTTCAATATAATCTATACATTTTTGGGATCCGTCTTGAAACCGTGTTATATCCAAAACCATGTTATAATGAACGAGGTTAAGGTGTAGTCTGTTTGAAAAACTATTTAGCCCTTATTTCTGACCATAAGTCAACCAAATTACTTTATATTTTCACAAACTCCATTACAAATAGTGCAGATTCTGATCAGATGGCTTCTTCAGAAGCCATCTGATCAGGATCTACACTGTTTGCAAAGGGAATGTAGTTGTGTCTTGTTCAGCAGGATAAGGGTTGAAGCTGCAAAGTCCGGCCTTTCAGGCATGGAAAAGTGTGGACAGTATGAGGCCTGAGTTAACCAACTGGCCAAAGCCCCGCCTACCGCACTAAGTCTACAAAAGCAAGTTATTGGAAATAACCACCAGACAACTTCAAAGGAAAAAAAGTAGGCCAAGATACAGAAGAAACTTACTGTGCATGTATGTCCACTCCCCTAAAACTCCGTTTGATTTGTTTTCATTATGATAACACACCTGTGCGACATAGTGAATTTTTCACATCTCCAAAATGGCTGCTTTTCTGATGAAAATCCATGATATTTTTCTTATAAATGCTCAAAACATAGGTTGTGGGTACTCGTTAGGACCGCCTCATTGAGGCGGTTCTAACGAGTACCCACAACCTATGTCTTGGAGTAAAAATAATAAAAAAAATAATCTATACCCCCGTAAACCCCAGTTTTCTCTATATAATGTGGGGTACAGGGGGGTCTTCATTTCACGGACTTGTTCACGTGATGCTGTGCATGTATTTTCACTCCGCTAAAACTCCGTTTGATTTGTTTTATTTATTGTTTCAGAGGGGATATTGCCCAGTGGCTACCGGGGATGGCATGTTTTGTTTTTATGATATATTCCGGGTCCAAAGCTCTAGCTAAACTGGTTTGTATGCAAACTACTACAGTAGAACTTCGATGGCTCGAACACCGAAGGCTCGTTTACCATGGATGAGTCGAACCCATTCTTCAGCCCCTAGCGAAATCCTCTACATAAGAAATAGCGGAGGATAATTAAGGAGATTTTAGTCTTTTATCTTGCAAATGTATGCTGTGTGTACTCATTAGAATAGCCTCGTTGAGGCGATTCTAATGAGTACACACAGCATACATTTTCATTATAGAACGCTGAAAAAGATGTCTAAAAGTATCTCGTTATGCCTCCTGACAGTAACCTGAGTGGCTTGAACTTCCCCTTTGTCGAACAGATTTTCGAGGTCCCAAAGGTGTTCGAGCCATTGAAGTTCGACTGTACTATACTTGCGAAAAACGTAATCTCTTACACTGTTTGTTTGTTTAATTTGAGGTTTAACATCCCCGTCAACACTGTAAAGGTCATTTTCGAGACATTGCTTCCAATTTTGTGGGGCTTTTCCCAACATTGAGATGAAATGACATCTCCAGCCCTGTCGCCCAATGAAATTTTTTTTTTTTTTTTTTTTTTTGGTTTGGGTTTTACGGCCCTTTCAAGATTATTTCACTTATATCGAGCCGATCGTTAATCATAGGTGGGCGAAAACCGGAGTACCCGGAGAAAAACCACCTGACCTTCCGTTGCAGAACTTGGCGTCTCACACGTGACACGAGCGAGGCTCGAACCCACCGCGGTGAGAGACCTAATGACTAAGAGTCAGCGCTCTTATCCATTAGGCCACGGAGGCCCGTAAATGAAATTAAATAGGGTTTATAAGCATTGACCGTCCGACTCTCACCGCATTGCCTTGGCAGGTTTTTTTCCCCTAAGCGGTTTACCAGTACGCAGTCGGTTTCAGCTCTGCGTGGAAGCATTATGCAGCCCATCCATTTCTTCAAGCTCTGTTGGGCTTTCTTACACTGTCCTACTATTACTGCTGTTGTTACCAAAAAGATGAAGTGTGGTTAGTGGTAGGCGAGTCTAATGAGAAAACACAACATACATTTAATGATTTTTAAGATAACAGAAGAAATTTTCTATGTTACTAAGCACAAAAGCTCTTCAGTGTTGCAGTCCACGTGACTATTGCTGATTTTTTAGGAAATCCAGTTACAATAATAATTATTTATAGAAAATAGTCGAGCTATTTTTATTGATGGGTAAGAGAGTTATCTATCTAATTTGGGGTAGAATCATGGGTTGGGCTTGCCAAACAGTGTTGACCCAGATCAGATGCTGATCAGGGTCTACACTGTTTGCTTACTTAACAAGAATTTGAGGTTTAAACAAAATAGTTGTAAGTCCCTGTTCAGGACAATTTTCCAGCCTACATTCAGAGACAACCCACCCGTGTTGTCAGTACTATGATATTATCAAGAAAGAATTCCCCACGGACTTAAAAAAGGATTCAATTCACTGACCATCATTGTTCTTCCCATTCAAGTGGAATTTCCCAGCCCTTATATACCATTAGCACAGACTGTCTGTGCTAATGGTATATAAGGGCTGGGAAATTCCACTTGACCACAAACCATAATGAGTGAAATGTTTGGAGGACAACAAAAATTTTGCGGGTCACTAGAAAAACTGAAAAACACCTAGTGACCGAAGAATGCCAGAAAATGCCGGAAAACACCAATTATTTTTTTTGGCATAAAAAAAATGTTATGGTATAGGGGTTGAGTGGGAGTATATGTAGGTTGGGTATGTAGGGAATATCTGTATCTGTGAGATGTGGATTATAAAGGGCAATAAATTTACGAAAAAATTTGAATAGTTCGGGAAGAGTAGGTACAGGAATTTAAAGGTATGTTTGTTGTTGTTTTATTATCTGTTCAGTCAAGATATATTTTTATGCCCCCGCATCATATGATGCCGGGGGCATATAGTTTTTCGGTTTTCCGTACGTGCGTACATGTGTACGTGTGCGTACGTCTGTACGTGTGTGTGTACGTACGTACGTACGTTCGTACGTACGTGATCCTGTAACCTCAGGTTAAAGTTTTTGTAAGAGGTAGAGCCTGAACTTTTAGAACTCATATTTTCCTAACCATTTGATGGAACTGGTTCATCTTTGGTATGATGATAGATATAGGTCCAAAGTTTTATTAAGCAATACCCCCACCCATGCCTGTGACCTCAAGATCAAGGTCACAGACTTAGAAATTTTCAATGTTAAAGACTCAGGTTAAGGTTTTTGTAACAGGTAGACTTGAATATTTTAGAACTCATATTTTCCAAACCATTTGATGGAATTGGTTCATATTTGGTATGATTATAGATATAGGACCAAAGTTTTATTCAGCGATACCCCCACCCATGCCCATGGCGTCAAGGTCAAGGTCATGGACTTAGAAATTTCCCATGTTAAAGACTCCAGTTAAGGTATTTGTACCTGGTAGAACCTGAACTTTCGTGATGGCTTTGGTTCATATGATGATAGATATAGGTACAATGTTTTATTCAGCAATACCCCCACCCATGCCTATAACCTCAAGGTCAAGGTCACAGACTTAGACAATTTTAATGTGAAAGATTTTAAATATCTCACATTTTCCAAACTATATTATGGATTTGGCTTATGTATGCTATGATGATAGATACAGGTCCAAATGTTTATTCGGCAATACGCCCACTCATGCCTATGGCTTCAAGGTCAAGGTCACAGACTTAGAAATTTTAATTAGATATTTTAAGAGTTGATATTCTCCAAATGGTGCGATGGATTGAGTTGATATTTGATATGATGTTAGATACCTGTCCATTTTATTCAGCGATACCCCCACCCATGCCCATGAGCTCAAGGTCAAGGTCACAGACTTAAAATTTTTTAATTATCCCCGCGCACAACATAGCTCTAGCGTCTATATTTCTTCACTGATTTCAATATAACTTCACACAAATGTTCCTTATGACAATACCTCGAACGAGTTTGACTTTCAAGGTCAAGGTCACTGTGGCTATTTTTAGAAAAACTTTGTCATCGCTCTAGCGCCTGCATTTCTTCACTGGTTTCAAAATAACTTCACACAAATGTTCCTTATGACAATTCCTCGAACGAGTTTGACTTTCAAGGTCAATGTCACTGTGGCTATTTTTAGAAAAACTTTGTCATTGCTCTAGCGCTTACATTTTTTCACCAATTTCAATATTACTTCACACAAATGTTCCTTATGACAATATCTCTAGCAAGTTCCACTTTCAAGGTCAAGGTCACTGTGGCTATTTTTAGAAAAACTTTGTCATCGCTCTAGCGACTACATTTTTTCACTGATATCAATATAACTTCACACAAATGTTCCTTATAACAATACCTCGAGCGAGTTCGACTTTCAAGGTCAAGGTCACTGTGGCTATTTGTAGAAAAACTTTGTCATTACTCTAGCGCTTACATTTTTTCACCAATTTCAATATAACTTCTCACAAATGTTCCTGATGACAAGGTCACACACTTGGAAAATTTTGTTGCAACATGGATTTTCGGGGTGAGGCGGGGCCCTTGGCGGGGGCATCTGTGTCGTCTGGACACATTTCTAGTTGATTAATAATGTTCAATTTATACACGGACACTGAGTTTACATTAAAATATTTTGATTAACTGAATCTAATTTTTGTGGTAAAATGTTGAGGCTGTACTACAGAATATTGTGTTTTCCGGCATACTAGTATGTGGTTTTCGGCAAACTCTAACTCATATAGCCCAACCCCTCTACACAATCACCTCCAGCCCCTTCCATCCTCCACCACCCAGTTCGTATTATGTATTTTTATGTTTTCCAGAGTCATCACCAATACCTTCCCGCAGAGTAATGTTTTCCGGCATATTAAGATTTTTTCGGCAAACTATAACTTCCAATTGTTGAGGCTCCACTATGCTATCCGTACCCTAAATCCAAACACCCTGAACACACTCCTCTCCCCGCTCCCCCAACCCTTTTCAAATGAGCCCCGCCAAGCGAATTTGGGTCTTCGAGCATTCTGTCATGACAAATTTTAACTGCTCATGCCCAGCCATTCAGAGGGGCCAGGGAGATGGCTTTCTGTCTGAAGGTTCCTCTTGGTTCAGTGCTTGTATGAGCGAGCAGCGAAGGTTCTGGCGAGACTGCGCGGATGCGCAGGCTCGCCTGAACCTTCGCTGCTCGCATAGGCGATAAGTACCAAAATCGCTTGACGGGGCCCAAATGAAAATTTGGCTGTTTTTCGGCATTTTCCAGTGTTTTTTCGACATTTTTCGGTTATTAGGTGTTTTTCTGTCTTTCTAATTTTTAAAATACACACATGCGCTTGGTCTTGCAGGATAAGTAAAATTTTAAAGATTTTAAAGCCCTGTATATTAGTATACCCAGCTGTTTATTAATCTTTTCCGAAGTTATTTTTTGTTTTTATTTTCAGAGCATTCCTGTTTATTTGTCCCTGCATAATCTAGTCTCTGTGATTCTATGTACTGGTCAGCTAGTCATCTATAGACAGGTAGGAGTTTCGTCTCTTAACCCTTGTCCTGCTGAGCCCAGATATGCCTTATTTTCCAAACAATGAAGATCCAGATCAGATGGCCTCTGACGAAGCCATCTGATCAGGATCTACATTGTTTTCCATTCAGATTGTGAATTTGTTGCAATAATTTGCATCAAGTAATCTGATTGGTTGATAATCGGTAGTGGGTGTGGCAGATTAAAATATTCAGCATGACAAGGGTTAAGTTGAAATATTTACAAACTCAGAGCATTAATATAAAAACCTAGACTAATGTTATTCATACTTGAGTGAAAACATTGACTCGCATGGTGTTACAGGATCATTAAGTGAGCCCCGCCAAGCGAATTTGTGTCTTGGAGCATTCCGTCATGTAAAATTTTAACTGCGCATGCCCAGCCATTCAGAGGGGCCAGGGATATGGCTTTCTGTCTGAAGGTTCCTCTTGATTCACTGCTTGTATGAGCGAGCAGGGAAGGTTCAGGCGAGACTGCGCGGATGCGCAGGCTCGCCTGAACCTTCGCTGCTGGCATAGGTGATAAGTACCAAAATCGCTTGACGGGGTCAATATGTCGTAGTTCTTTTCAGTATGATTGGCTGATGGGCCTGTTATGCTGTTCCCCTGTTAACCCATTGTAGGTGGGAAGCCCCTAATGGGGTACCTTGGCAAACAGTGCAGGCCCAGATCAGACACAGCAGAATGCATTGTCTGATCAGGGCCTGCACTAGTTGATAACAGAATTTTCCAGCAATAATAGAATATGAACGAAAAATAGGCCTACCACCCCTTATATAACAAACGGATTTGTTCAACATATAGCAGTGGAAGGGCCCACTTGTATACAGTGGGTTAATAGAAAGAATTGTGTGCAATTGTTTTCTTGTTTCAATTATGGCCTTCAAACCCAATTTGTCTTTAGCTCACCTGACTGAAGGTAATGGTGAGCTTTTGTGCGTCGTTGTCGTTATTCGTGTGATGTGCATACTCTAGAGGCCACAGTTTTGGTCCAATCATCATCAAGCGTGCTCAGAATGATCATCATGACAATATCTCAGTCAAGTTCGAATATGGATCATGTCTGGTCAGAAAGTAGGTTAGTAGATAAAATGATAGGAAAAACATGGGAACACTCTGGAGGCCACAATTTTGGTCCAATCATCATCAGACTTGCATATGCAAAAGCTGCTCACATTTTTTTTTCAGCATAAATACCAGAGTAATAGATACTGACCTTAGTAGAACAGTTAACAGTTTGGCCACTAACGAGCTTGTTAAGCTATCAAGGCTTTGTACAACTAGACTCTGGTATGTGGGCTGGTCTATGTATTGAATGTAAAATAATCAAGAACTCTAATGCCCTAAGTAATACATAAAGGATCTTACATGAGTGCTCGTGTATTATTGAATTTATTAAACAAGTTGAGGAAAAGGGATAGAATGGGAGGCTTTGCCGAGCATTTTATCCCTTTTCCTCAACGAGTTTAATAAGTTCAATAATACATGAGCACGAATGCAAGATTCTATTTATCATATGGCATTTAAAACGCATTTTATTCATTTTTGTTTACAAAAATATCAATATTCCGCAAATAGTAAACACGACGTCGTTAAGGCCGTCATACATGTAATGTTACGGGACGTATCTACCTAATTTGCATATTTAATCCACCAGTGGATTATCGAAAATATTACATGACGTTATTACACTCTCAGACGCGACGTCATATGATAAAATGCAGTATCTTATTGGATAGTATCATAAACTTGCAACAGTATAATAGTAAGATAAAATGTTGGAAACAAGACTTCATATACTGTCACTTTTCATTGGATGTCTTAGTATTATACAGCTGACCATGCTTGCCATTTTATGCAAACAAAATAATTTTTGATTAACTCAGTCACTTTTTAGCACAAAATGAGTCCTGATAAATTTTGAT
This sequence comes from Lucinisca nassula, assembly GCA_963580285.1. Taxonomy (NCBI): domain Eukaryota; kingdom Metazoa; phylum Mollusca; class Bivalvia; order Lucinida; family Lucinidae; genus Lucinisca; species Lucinisca nassula. The sequence goes on along the minus strand of CAUZLF010000232.1, from coordinate 68,148 downwards.
GACTTCAATTATTGGCATTGTAACATTTATGAGTAGAACAAATATCATTCTTTACACATCTGGGGCCAGTTTTGTTCAAAGCATTGTTAGCTTAACGAGTTCACTACTGGTCTAAGTGTTAACTGTTCTAGTAAATAAAATATCTAATATACATGTACCGGGTAGTTTTATTTTTGCTGAAAATATGAGAGCAGATTTTGCAATTGCAAAAGCTGCTTATCTTTTCAGCAAAAAATTAGCATATTTGCAATAGTAAATGATTGAACTTTTAACGATATGTTAACTAACAATGTCATTTATTTTGAAAGGAAATTGCCTCATTTGTTTGGACTATAATATTTATGAGCATTTCAGATTTCATGCTCAGCAGACTTGAGTTTAAAGAGTTTAATAATTTATGGGATGGTTCGGTGAGGCAAAGGTGATGTGTATATTGCGTCACTGAGGCGTCCTTCTGATATTGGCTTACAGTTGGACAAGGCCTGCTGTCCTTGCAGCAGGTAAAGGTAGAGTGGGGAATATTGTTAATTCTTCTGTTTCTACATTTCCATTCATTTTCCTTTTTTTCCTCTGTCCCTCACTTTCACCTCCTCTACTATCTCTTTTCTCCCTTTCTCTGGGAGACAACACAAAATGACCCACAAGGGTTGATGTGTCATTAAACCCCAAACAATCAATCATTCAAAGAATTTAATAACCTAGGCCCTGTCATGAGCCTTGGTCACTTGCTGTGTTATCTATAGTCTCAGTTTGTGCTTGTATCTTTGATTTCAACTGACAGTTGTATATATATAAATTGAAGCTTACAGGGGTTTTCGTTACACAGACTTGTTAACTTGATAATGCGTACCATAACAATCCAAAGTATTGGGAAAGATAGGCCTAAGCAAACAGAGAAGATCCAGATCATGTACATGTGTCTTTGATTTCAGTTGACAGGTGTATATAAATTGAGGTTTACAGGGGTTTTTGAAAGTTTATACTTGTATCAAGTTTATATGTCATTGCATTTCTACTTCCGGTACTGGACAGCGTTACTACACTTCCGCTGTTCGTTCGCTGCATAAAATAGTCCAAATTAAGCACTTGCGTCATTTCCTTTTCCAGCGCATTGATTTCTGCGCTGATGGCGGACTTGATTCCACAGGTGTTCCTTCCCTTTCACCCCTCAGTTGCCGAACTGGACTTTTCCAGCTTTGATACTCGGGGTATCCTTTTATATCAAGGCGGACTTGATTCCACAGGTGTTCCTTCCCTTTCACCCCTCAGTTGCCGAACTGGACTTTTCCAGCTTTGATACTTGGTGTATCCTTTTATATCAAGGCAGACTTGATTCCACAGGTGTTCCTTCCCTTTCACCCCTCGGTTTCCGAACTGGACATTAGCCCATATATAACTATCGTCACTTTTTATGGCATGTAAGCATTGTAGGCCCAGATCAGACGCAGCACAACTTGGCGTCTGATCTGAGTCTGCATTGATTGCTAAAAAAAAACATATATTCTTGCAAAACCTACCTTTAAGAAAACAAATCTGACAATCCTGTTCCGAACTTATTTGTTGGAAGATTCCATTGTCATATATTGGTTAAGCAAATTCAGAAGCCACTGATCAGACACCTCATTCTGTGACCTCGAATCAGACCCTTCAGCGTTATAAAAGGAAGCTTTGCATTTTTGGGTGCATATACACTCGTTTTATAGACACTTGGGAAGACGAATCTAAGTCGAAGCGTCTCCACTGTTTAAAATGTAGAAATTAAAGGGCTCTGCTGTAACGTCTCCGAAAGCAATGTACACTTCATTTTTGGAGACCCATGACTCGCCGAAAGAAAGCAATAGGTTTTAAAGTTCACTCCCGTCCAGTGCTCCAGATAAACAGCGTATTTGCGTAAATACTCAATTAATCAAAGTGCTGAGAGAACTGGTGGATCGATAGTCTCTGAATGTAAGTTTGGAGAATAGTCATGAACTGAGAATCGGTCTGTTCGTTTAAGCAGGTACATTAGATCTGATCGGACACCGCATTATGTAGCGTCTGATTATGCAGGTTCTGTTTGCCAATGGCCAAATGCACGAGCACAGTCCTACCGCCCCCGCCCATCAGGGCTTGAAGAAATAGACAGACTGCAAGATACTTTTACGCCGAGATGAAATCGACTGCACATGAGTACTGGTAAACCGCTTAGAGGATCTAAGCCTGCCCAGGCAAAGTGGTGCGAATCGGACCGTCCATGCCACAAGCCTATTTGGTTTCATTGCGCGACAGGCTTGATAATTATGTCATTTCATTTTTGTGTTGGGTAAAAGTCTCACAAAGTTGGAAGCAACGTCTCTAAATGACCTAGTCAGTGTTGACAGGGATGCTAAACCTCAAAACAAGCAAACAAACATACAAACAAACAAACAAGCACAGTCCAGAATTTTCTTCTGACGTTCCGCTCTGACATCTTAGGAGTGCTATCAATAACCAATACCTGGATTTTGTTCAGGGTCGTCGCCAGTCAGATGGTCAGTGATTGTCACGAGGACAATAACAAGCAACAAGAATTTTTTTCTTAGTCGAACCTGGTTAAACTCCTTTTTCAACCTTGTCAAAAAGATACTTAGAGAACTGTTTAATCTACCACTACCATTTTATCATGGTGAATATACCTCATAAATCAACTTTCCTCAGTACTTTCAGTACTTTGATTTGTTACACAGACTTGTTAACGTGATAATGCGTATCGCAATGATCCTAAATATTGTGACAGACAGGCCTAAGCAAACAGTGCAGACCTAGATCAGACTGCTCCTGAAGGAGCAGTCTGATCAGGGTCTTCACTGTTTTCCATTCTGTCTGCATCTCAAAGGCACATCCTGAAGGAGCAGTCTGATCAGGGTCTACACTGTTTGCCATTCAAACACTGCAGACCCAGATCAGACTGCAATCAAGGTCTACACTGTTTGGCATTTTGTCTGCATCTTTTAAGCTCCCTGGTGCATAGCAAAACGAATTTGTTAAACATTTAGGACAATTATAGCAACCCCCCAAGGTGTCTGAATTTTTAAAGATTGTTACAATATGCGTCTCTGATTTCAGTTGACAAGTTTGTTTACCTACTCAATGATAATGGTTCTGGTGATCTCGTCCATAGTAATAGGAATAACAGATCCCGATTATGACAAAGAATGAATCCCAGTTTTTAGCTCACCTGTCACATAGTGACAAGGTGAGCTTTTGTGATCCATTTTCGTCCGTCGTCAGTGCGTGCGTGCGTGCGTGCGTGCGTGCGTGTGTGCATAAACTTTTTCTTCAAATGACATCTCCTCCTAAACCACTGATCGGATTTTGACCAAACTTCACAGGAATGATCCTTATGTGGTCCCCTTTCAAACTTGTTCAAATGGTTCCGGTCCATTTCACATCTAGGTCACAGGAGCTAAAAATAGATTTTTTAAACAAAAACTTTAAAAATCTTCTTCTCTGAAACCGCAAGGCCCAGGTCTTCGATATTTGGTATGAAGCTTCATCTAGTGGACCTCTACCAAGATTGTTCAAATTATAGCCCTGGGGGCCAAAATGCCCCCGCCCCAGGGGCCTTTGGTTTTACATGGGCTTATATAGGGAAAATCATTAAAACATCTTCTTCTCTGAAACCACAAGGCCCAGGTCTTTAATATTTGGTGTGAAGCTTTACCTGGTTGACCTCTACTAAGATTGTTCAAATTATAGCCTTGGGGCCAAAAATGCCCCCGCCCCGGGGGCCTTTGGTTTTACATAGGCTTATACAGGGAAAATCTTTAAAAATCTTCTTCTCTGAAACCGCAAGGCCCAAATCTTTGATATTTGGTGTGAAGCTTCATCTAGTGGACCTCTTTCAAGATTGTTCAAATCATAGCCCTGGGGGCCAAAATGCCCTCACCATGGGGGCCTATGGTTTTACATAGGCTTATATAGGGAAAATCATTAAAAAATCTTCTTCTCTGAAACCACAAGGCCCAGGTCTTTAATATTTGGTGTGAAGCTTTACCTGGTGGACCTCTACTAAGATTGTTCAAATTATAGCCTTTGGGCCAAAAATTCCCCCGCCCCGGGGGCCTTTGGTTTTACATAGGCTTATACAGGGAAAATCTTTAAAAATCTTCTTCTCTGAAACCGCAAGGCCCAGATCTTTGATATTTGGTGTGAAGCTTCATCTAGTGGACCTCTTTCAAGATCCTTCAAATTATAGCCCTGGGGGCCAAAACGCCCCCGCCATGGGGACCTATGGTTTTACATAGGCTTATATAGGGAAAATCATTAAAAAATCTTCTTCTCTGAAACTACAAGGCCCAGGTCTTTAATATTTGGTGTGAAGCTTTACCTGGTGGACCTCTACTAAGATTGTTCAAATTATAGCCTTTGGGCCAAAAATTCCCCTGCCCCGGGGGCCTTTGGTTTTACATAGGCTTATACAGGGAAAATCTTTAAAAATCTTCTTCTCTGAAACCCCAAGGCCCAGATCTTTGATATTTGGTGTGAAGCTTCATCTAGTGGACCTCTACCAAATTTATTCAAATTATAGCACTGGGGGCCAAAATGCCCCCGCGACGGGGGCCTATGGTTTTACATAGGCTTATATAGAGAAAATCATTAAAAAATCTTCTTCTCTGAAACCACAAGGCCCAGGTCTTTAAAATTTGGTGTGAAGCTTTATCTGGTGGACCTCTACTAAGATTGTTCAAATTATAGCCTTTGGGCCAAAAATGCCCCCCCCCCCCCCCCCCCCCCCCCCCCCCCCCCCCCCCCCCCCCGGGGGCCTTTGGTTTTACAAAGGCTTATACAGGGAAAATCTTTAAAAATCTTCTTCTCTGAAACCGCAAGGCCCAGATCTTTGATATTTGGTGTGAAGCTTCATCTAGTGGACCTTTACCAAGATTGTTCAAATTATAGCACTGGGGGCCAAAATGCTCCCGCCCCGGGGGCCTATGGTTTTACATAGGCTTATATAGGGAAAATCATTAAAAAATCTTCTTCTCTGAAACCACAAGGCCCACGTCTTTAATATTTTGTGTGAAGCTTTACCTGGTGAACCTCTACTTAGATTGTTCAAATTATAGCCTTGGGGCCAAAAATGCCCCTGCCCCGGGGGCCTTTGGTTTTACATAGGCTTATACAGGGAAAATCTTTAAAAAATCTTCTACTCTGAAACCGCAAGGCCCAGATCTTTGATATTTGGTGTGAAGCTTTATCTAGTGGACCTCTACCAAGATTGTTCAAATTATAGCACTGGGGGCCAAGATGCCCCCGCCCCGGGGGCCTATGGTTTTACATACTGGCTTATATAAGGAAAATCATTAAAAAATCTTCTCTGAAACCACAAGGCCCAGGTCTTTAATATTTGGTGTGAAGCTTCATCTAGTGGACATCTTTCAAGATTGTTCAAATTATAGCCCTGGGGCCAAAAATGTCCCCACCCCGGGACCCTTTGGTTTTTCATAGGCTTATATAGGGAAAACCTTTAAAAATCAATTTGTCTGAAACCAGAAGGCCCAGGTCTTTGATATTTGGTATGAAGCTTCATCTAGTGGACCATTACCAAGTTTGTTCAAATTATAGCCCTTGGGCCTAGAATGTACTGGAGAGACTAATTCTCAGGTGAGCGATTCAGGGCCCTCTGGTCTCCATATAAAATGGGGTTTACTGGGGTGTTTGTTACACAAACTTATTAACATGATAATGCGTACCATAATGATCCTAAGTATTGGGACAGATAGGCCTAAGCCTGATCAGGGTCTACACTGTTTGGCATTCAAACAGGATCAAACAGTGCAGACCCAGATCAGACTGCTCCTGAAGGAGCAGTCTGATCAGGGTCTACACTTTTTGCCATTCTGTCTGTACCTGTTGGGCTCCTTGCTGGATTGCAAAACAAATTTGTTAAACTTTTAGGAGAATTATAGCAAGTCCTCAAGGTGTCCGAATATTTTGGATTTTTACGTTATGTATCTCTGATTTCAGTTGATAAATGTATTTACCTACTCAATGATAATGATTCTGGTGATCTCGTCCATAGTAATAGGAATAACCATTCCCGATTACGATAAGAATGAACCCGAGTTTTCTCCATATGAAATGGGGTTTACCCGGGTGTTTGTTACACAGACTTCTTAACGTGATAATGCTTACCATAATGATCCTAGGTATTGGGACAGATAGGCCTAAGCCTGATCAGGGTCTACACTGTTTGGCATTCAAACAGGATCAAACAGTGCAGACCCAGATCAGACTGCTCCTTCAGGAGCAGTCTGATCAGGGTCTACACTTTTTGCCAATCTGTCTGTACCTGTTGGGCTCCTTGCTGGATCGGGAAACAAATTTTTTAAACTTTTAGAATTATAGCAAGTCCTCAGGGCGTCCAAATGTTTTGGAGTTTTACCGTATGTGCTTGTTTCTCTGATTCCAGTTGACAAGTGTATTTACGTACTCAATGATAATGGTTCTGGTGATCTCGTCAATAGTAATTGGAATAACAGATCCTGATTATGACAAAGATGCCTACTTCTGGATGTGTGTACATATTTTATCTACAGGTAAAAAATTATGATGACACACCCTTGTGGTAGGTTGGGTCTTCATTGGTTATGTTACATTGTCCAAAGCATCAGATAAGGTTCGTTTTTTTGTGATAATTGAAGAATAGTTTTTGTCCATTCTCCATAAAAGCCTGTGTTGTGGGTATTCATTAGAACCGCCTCGGTGAGACGGTTCTAATGAATACCTACAACATAGGTTTATATGTAGAAATAAGGAAAACTATCCTTCAGCTGTCACAAAATACCACCTTATCTGTTGTGACGTTGTCGCTCTGAACTTATCAGTTTGAAATTTTATGATGAAGTCAGAACAGCATTTCGGATTTGACATCATTGTTAACAAGTTCTCAACTAGCCACCATGTTGGTTTTACTGTAGCATTTGAAGAGTGTACATGGAGTTTTGGGGTGTTTTCATCACAATTTGCCATTTGAATCATACATTTGCAGAAATAAGGATCACCCATGGTTATTTCATTCATAAACATTTGCTGGATCCCTAGGAAGATTTTTGAACACTCAGCCTGGTCTCGTGTTCAAACAACTTCCACTGGACTTGATAAATGTTAATACATGAAAAACCATGGTTGTTTACTATAGACTGATCTGAGTCTTTTCTGGGAGCACCGTTTCAATGGCACATTTTGTTTTATCTCATTTTGTGCCAAGTGGAATCTCCCACCTTATCATATTACATCGTGTCTGAGAATTTAATAACACCATATAATAAGTAGAAGTAAAACAAAGATCAGGAATCTATACAATTAACTTACTCCACCCATCAAAGACACCAAAGGGAAAGAAACACAAACATGAAGCGACCAGACCATAATGGAAACCTAAACAAGGGAAGGCCATAAGGACAGTTACTTTCCCACAAAATGGCCAAATGGCCATCCAAAATAAAAAGACACAAGTGATACACACAGTAAGTAACAAACAACAATAGAAGAACCGCCTTGGAACAGTCAGTGGAAAGAATTCCACTGGGGGCTTAAATCGATTTTACATGGCCATAATCCTCGCCCTTACCTCTGTCGCGTTACACACTAATTTTGTTTAGTCCGCATGAAGGCTTCCTAACTCACCAGTGTAACATCTCCGAGAACATACAAATAAAAAAACTACAGAGATGAAACAAGGTTGAGGACTCGACAGCATACAACAACAGAATTGCTGGAGCAAAAGAAAACCAACAGTTAGACTCTGAAGGGCCCGACCATTCGATAAATTCGATAATCCACTAGTATATGCACTAAATATGTAAATTAGTTAGATATGCCCCTTAACGTTACATGTAAGACATCCTTATCAACATTGCGTTTCCAAATGGCGGGATATTGACATTTTTGTAAAATAATCGTGTGTGTGTGTGTATGTGAATTCGGGTTTAACGTCGCTTTCAACAATTTTTCAGTCATATCACGACGGTGTCTGGTTGCGACAGGGAACTCAATGCTCACTTTTATAGTGCTGCCTCACTGAAGTATCATGTTCCAGACACATTACATGATAACACACCCAGTCAAATTATCCTGACACTGGGTTGACCAGTCCTAGCTCTTCCCCGTAAATCTGAGTGCCAAGCCAGGAGCAGCTAGTACCATTTTTAACGACTCTGGTATGTCACGGCTCGGGATCGAACCCGTGACTCCCGTTCCCCGGAGCGGACACTCTACCAACTGAGCTATCGGGGCCAGTATAAAACAATCGTGAATAAAATGTGTTTTAAATGTCATATGATAAATAGAATCTTGCATTCGTGCTCATGTATTATTGAATTTATTAAATATTATGCAAAGCCTTCCATTTTACCCCTTTTCCTCAACTTGTTTAATAAATTCAATAATACATGAACACTGATGTAAGATACTCTATTTATACCATGCCAAATGGAATCTCCAATCTTATACCAATATATAGCAGGAGCCCATTTTGAAATTTAGGGGTGTCAAGATTGTTTCAGAAATTAATTATGTCCCCCCACCCGAAAGGGAGGGGGACATACTGGTTTTGGTGCAGATCCTGTTGGCGTCGGCATTGGCGTTGCCTCTTGTCTGCACTCTATCTCCTGAATGGATGGATGGATTTTGATTAAACTTACACAGATACACCATTGGGAGGGGGAAAAGTTCTGATTAGATTTTGGTGACCTTGACCTAATTTTCAAGGTCACAGGGCTGAAACCATTGTCAAATTTTAGACCAAAAAAGCTTGTCTGCACTCTAACTCCTGAACCAATGGAAGGATTTGGTTCATACTTGATACATTATATCAGTGGGATGGTCTTAAGAACTGATTAGCTTTTGGTGACCTTGACCTAATTTTCAAGGTCACAACGGGAGTTAGACTTTTAAAAATTGGCTTGTCTGCACTCTTTCTCCTGAACCAGTGGATGAATTTTGATCAAACTTGGTACATTATATCAGTGGGCTGGTCTTAAGAACTGATTAGATGTTGGTGACCTTGACCTAATTTTCAAGGTCACCACGGGACTTAGACTGTTGAAAATTGCCTTGTCTGCACTCTATCTCCTGAACCAGTGGATGGTTTTGGTTCAAACTAGGTACATTATATCAGTGGGCTGATCTTAAGAACTGATTAGATTTTGGTGACCTTGACCTAATTTTCAAGGTCACAGGGCTGAAATAATGAGTGTGGTGGGGGGACATCTGTTTTCGTAGAAAACAATTCTAGTTTAGGAAATGGCTTGATTTTTATGCCTCCACAACGGCATGATGTTGGGGGCACAATAGTTTTTCAGTTTCCATACATGGTTCACTGACTTTGTAAACTATTGTGTTAACCCTAGCGATCACCAAAATATACGAGCCCATTTCTCAAGAACTATAAGAGCTTCATTAATGATAATTGGTACGATTTTGCATCTAGGGATTGCAACTTATATACAAACATTTCATGGTTTCGTGACATAGCCTTTGGCAGAAATCTTGTTATGTAAGTTTCTAAAAAGAGTCAAACCTTGTTATACTGACATTCGATATAATGACACAACTCATAACAACAATTTCAGTGGAACAAAGCCGTCCTCGGTAGCTCATTCGGATGCGTGTCTGACTGGTGATCTGGAGGACGCCAGTTTGATACCTGCCAGGGTCGGCAACAATATTTCGTAAAGATTGATCATGAAATATTTTCTGCAGTCATTTTCTCCCTTCCGCTGATTCAAGAAGGCCAGTTGTCAGTTTCTGGCAAAAGAATATGCACTGTACTGGTTAACCGCTTAGGTATAAGCCTGCCCAGGAAAAGTTTGGATAGATAAACCGACGGGCTCAAAAATGTCCTAAATAGTGTTGACTGGGCCATAAAACCTCAATACAAACAAACAAAAGTGGAACAAATCCTTACCACATGATTGATGGAGATATTCAAGATACTGCATACAATTATCCTAGAAACAAAACTTGTGGATATTCGTTAGAACAACATTTTTTTGGAGAAACTAAGGGAAAATGGTCATTTATTATCTATTATACTGATCATTACTGGTATTCATTATAGCAGTGTATAGAGGATATTTGAGATGAATACCAAAAATATTTCATTAAGTATGTTGAAAATATAAGAACTTTCACGAGTGCGAAGCATGAGTGAAAATTCTGATGTTTTCAACACACAGGATGAAATATTTTTTATATTTATCGAAAAAAAAAGCAAATTTTTATTTTATTTTATAATATGTTAGGACACTTATTGTAATTGATCAATTGGCTCTTACGTCACAATTTTTTACTTGGCTATGAAGTGACAACTGTCAGTTGCAAAACATTAACAGATCGCCATTTAAATACAGCATTTTTACAGTTTTTCAAGGTAATTTAAAGAATTTTTTCATCGATAACTTATGACTTTGGAGAAAAAAGTAGACTGGGCTGCTACTGTGAAAATAACAATGTCTTGTTATTTTTCACAGTATGAAAATATCATTTATATTTCACACTGTAAAAAATATCACTTTTATTTGTTTCAAATATGCATTGTTTTCACTCCTCACTGTTTTCAACTTTCAATTCTATATACTGGCATAACGTTTGTGAACAGATACTTTCATTAGACAGAGGGGTCTCTGTATCCCATTTTGAGTGTTTTCCCAAGTAAAATATGTTAATTTACCGTACTTTATTTTAATTTTGAAAAACTGATTTATTGATATGGCACTTAACAAATAAACAACGCATATCATTTGTAGCTGTTTTACACATATTTTAGTACATTCTATAAAAAGATTATCCTTTGGTAGTAAGGAATACACTAAAGAACTGAAAGTGATGGCATGTACAAGTTTTTCTGCACCAGACTACCGGTAGCTAGTTTCTGCTAATAAGGCCTCATCAGTGACCCTCAGATAAGTTCAAAAGTTCCAAATCCTCAATCATACTACAGTCGAACTTCAATGGCTCGAACACCTTTGGGACGTCGTAAATCTGTTCGAGACAGGGGTAGTTCGAGCCACGAGGTTAATGTCAAGAGGCATAACGAGATACTTTTTGACATCTTTTCGGTGTTCTATAATGAATATGTATGCTGTGTGTACTCATTAGAATCGCCTCATCGAGGCGATTCTAATGAGTACACACAGCATACATATGCAAGATAAAAGACTAAAATCTCCTTAATTATCCCCCACTATTTCTTATGTAGAGGATTTCGCTAGGGGCTCGAAAATGTGTTCGACCCATCCATGGTAAACGAGCCATCGGTGTTCGAGCCATCGAAGTTCTACTGTATTACACCATAACCTCTTTATAACACTATTAATGGGGCCCAAAGAAGAAACAGTGAAAGTTAAACAACCGTGTTATATCTCAACAAAAATGTGTAGATTTTATAGAAAAATGACCATTTATGGTCATTTTTCTATATAATCTATACATTTTTGGGATCCATCTTAAAACCGTGCTATATGGAAAACCGTGCTGTAACGAACCGTGTTATATTGAGGTTATGGTGTAGTACTAACGTCTGACATTTCAATTCCAGGTGCTTTAGGAATCTTTTCAAAACTGATAAAAGGAAGATTAAAACTGAGGTAAGTAATGCTTCAAAAATCCATGGTCCTGTGGCCAGTTTTTCAAAACTAACGACATTGTAAGCTAACGTATCGTTAAAACTTTGATCATTCAATATGGTGAAAATACTCATATTTTTGCTGAATTGCTGCTCACATTTTTTTTCAGCGAAAATATCAAGATTTTAGATATTACACTTGCTAGAACAGTTAACAATATGGCCACTAACGAGCTCGTTAAGCTAACGATGCTTTGAACAACTTGCCCCTGTTTTTCAAAGCATTGTTAGCTTAACGAGCTTGTAAGTTGCCAAATTATTTAGTGTTCTAGGGAGTACATTTCTAATACTGTGGTATTTTTGCTGAAAAAAAAAATGTGAGCAGCCTTTGTTTTTGCAATAGCTCCTCACATTTTTTTCCAGCAAAACGCAATATTTAATGATCAAAGTTTAAAGTTTATTGACGACATCACAAGTTTTTAGGAACCAGGCATTTGGTTAAGGGCTACAACTACATCTTCAGGGGAGGCAACCAAATTAAGGCATTTATCAAAGTATTGAAATCATTAAGAACTAAAAGCATATTGCTTCAGAAAAGTGAAATCTGAAAATCGGATCAAATTAGCTTTATTAGTTTGAGATATTGAAATTTGAAGTCTGAAATATTTCAACACCAAACTGTCTATTTAATATTCAAAAAGTATTATATGATGTCATAGTTGCAATTAATTTTTTTGAACTTTTTATTAATCAAAATATCTTGTGTTTTATACTCTGACATCAGAAATTACTTAAGCACCGGTCTGTGATCATGAAATTAATCTCTATCAAAACTCTAAACTAATTTCCCCTTATTTCAAACCTGAAGTCTATAAATTAATATTTATATGATTTATTTTAATAATTTAAATTTCAGATTACATGTTTGTATGTAGATTAAATAACATACAGTGGCAGGTTATGTGTTTAAATTACATTCATAAAGCATCTTCATTAACTTAGCCAATGAAATTATAAATGATCGGTTAGTTTTAAACAGTTCAAAGAATTAATTTAAAACTTAAAATAAAGGTTTTAATTGTAAAATTAAATTTCAATTTATATCTTAGTTATTAATAAGATTTATAACCATCAGTGGCCTTTAAAAAAAAGCATATCAAAATTACAGAAATTGAAAATGTGTTTGCTTTTGTTTGATTTGAGGTTTACCGTCACCGTCAACACTGTATAGGTCATCTTGGAGACATTGCTTCCAATTTTGTGGGACTTTTTCCCCGACATTGAGATAAAATGACATCTCAAGCCCTGTTGCCCAATGAAACCAATAGGGTTTATAAGCATGGACCGTCCAACTCGCATGGCTTTGCCTAGGCAGGCTTAGATTCTCTGAGCGGTTTACCAGTACTCGTGTGCGGTCAGTTTCAGCTCTGCGTGGAAGCATCATGCAGCCCATCTATTTCTTCAAGCCCCGATGGGCAGGTACCATGAAAATATGTCAGTTTTAAAGTTAATTCAAATAGTTCAAATCCACTATGATGTCACAAAATATTGCATTGTGGGTCTAAATCAACCAAAATTCAAGGGAGATTACTCTTAAAGGAAAGTAGGTAGGGTTTAGATATAAATGAGCATAACTTTGGAATGAATTGCTTAAATCAATTTCACATCCCATGGTTCTGTGATAGTTATACCCCCACAAATGAAATTTGGGGGGGTATATAGGAGTGAGCTTGTCGGTCGGTCGGTCTGTTGACTTGGTTTCCAGACAATAACTTAAAAAGCGCTTCACTGATTTTTATAATTTTTGGTACACTGATGTAACATCATAAAATACAGGTCAAGTTCGATTTCCACTACAATTCGTCAATTTTCGACATAGTTATGGCCCCTTTCAAGTGAAAAAATTGCAAAATGCCGCTGTTGTACTATCAAGGCAGTTTTTGTGGTGGTATTCATCACCTTTAGTGATAGCTCTAGTTTAGACAAAAGTAAAAAATGGATGCAACATCACCAAAATGCCCTAGGTAGTGTTGAAAGGGACCTCAATTAAAACAAATTGCCCTTGACCTACTTTTTCCACATCATTGAACAGTATTATGTGTCTTCCATGAACACCACCAGCAGTAGAGTTATGATGTATCTTCGGTTATAGGATTAGGAGATAACTGTATTGAAAATTGTCATTTGGAGAGGTAAGTCGGCAGTTTTACGGTGATAAATTTCATTTTATAATGACATGTCAGTGGAGTCGTGAAACGGAATTTGCGACCATAAAACCGGCGATTTACCTCCCCAAATGACAATTTTCATTATTTATCCCCATTCTAATGCACTTATTTACTTGTTTTTTATGGGTTTTTTTCCCAAACCAGCAAGTACAGTGAGCTGCGTAAAACCAAATACCAACCAATGAAAAGTGACAATACATGATGACGTCGAGTTTCCGACTGTATATCGTAGAATATACTATCGCAAATTCTTGAAGTTATCCAATCAAACGTCGCATTATATATGCAAGTCCATCAGAATGAGTTTTAACACTTATCCAGCTGAATATGACAAACCCTATCTCTGCAAATAGTATAGCTCCAGTTCATGAAGAAGGCATCTGATCAGGTTCTACACTATTTGTCGTGTAGTTTGTGCATTGAACGAAGACATTGTACCAAGCTGTTTAATTGGTTGAGTCAGAAATGGGTGTGGCTAAATTCTTTATTCAGCAGATGTATAAGGGTTAATACCACATTTTGTTTTTGTTTGATTTGAGGTTTAACGTCCCCGTCAACACTGTAAAGGTCATTTTGGAGACGTCGCTTCCAATTATGTGGGACTTTTACCCGACATTGAGATGAAATGACATCTCAATCCCTGTCGCCCAATGAAACCCATAGGGTTTATTAACATGGACGGTCCGCCTCGCACCGCGGTTCCTGGACAGGCTTAGATCCTCTAAGCGGTTTACCAGTGCTAGTGTGCGGGCCGGATTCAGCTCTGCGTGGAAGCATTGTGCAGCCCATATATTTCTTCAAGCCCCTATATTGACCCTTTTTGTACCAACTGGAAGCTTCCTCCTCATATATAGCAGGTGTCCATTTCAAAATTTAGGAGTGTCAAGTTGTGTTTTCTTCGAAATTAGTTTGGAAAATGGCATAACTTTTTGCAAACATTGTAGGCCCTGATCAGACGCTGCGTTCTGTGGCATCTTATCTGGGCCTGCACTGTTTGCTAGGCTACCCGTTTTGGGGTTTCCGGTACCAAATGGGTTACCCTGATTGAAGCTGACAGCTTCTGTTGTAATCTTATATACAGCAGAACTTCAATGGCTCAAACACGTTTGAGACCATGAAAATCTGTTCGAGACAGGGGTAGTTCTAGCCACAGAGGGCTACTGCCAGATGGCATAACAGCCTTAATTTTTGGACATCTTTTCAGTGTTCTATAACACCAATGAATGCTGCGTGTACTCATTAGAATCGCCTCATAGAGGTGATTCTAATGAGTACACACAGCATACATTTACAAGAGAATAGGAAAAAAATTCTTAATTACACCCCTCCCCCCCCCCCCCCCCCCCCCACTTTTTTCTTATGTGGAGAAATTCCCTCGGCACTCAAGAACGGGTTCGACACAGCCATGGTAAACGAGCCATCGGTGTTGGAGCCATCGAAGTTTTACTGTAGTTGTTTTATATCTATATTGTATTTGTAAAACATACTGTTCTGAAATACAGTGTAAATATATAATTAATCCAACCTGATTGAAATACAGTAAAATTCCTATATTAAGACCACCTTTGGGACTGTTCAAAAGTGGTCTTTAAGATCACTTTTGAACAGTCCCAAAGGCAGTCCTTCACCAGAGGACATTATAGGCAGAAAACACAAAGAAAGATTAAGTGCACCCTTCATAATAAGCTTTTTAAAGCAGAATAAGTCTTAATTTTAGGTGGTCTTAATAGCAGAATTTTACTGTATATCATTGTCCAATAATTTTGACTATTGGATGGTCTGGTTGGTCTTCTGCTTATCATCATTTTGATGTGTTAAGGCAGTAGAAGTGGGGAACCAGATGCAGACAACCACAGGTGATATCTCGTACAGAAATGTAAGCAACAACGTCGGAGTAATTCAGATCATAAAGAAAAGCTCCTATGAAATGTCTGTATATGGTGATAAAACACGGGCCTCTGTGGCCTAGTGGATAAGAGCGCTGACTCTTAAAGGTGCATTATTGAGCTACCGGGTCTCAATTTTTTTTTTCTGGTTTTTATCTTCAATGCATACTCCTTTGTCATGTGTACACTTTTGGAGCCAAATACAGCTTCAGAACTTTGTGAAAATGGTCGTTTTCATTCGTGTTAACGCTTCGCTCTGAACATGTGTTGGGAATTTCTGTTCTAAAAAAAAATCTGTAACTTTACACATACATGGCGACAGTATCGTCTCTGAGTGTCGTTACTTATGGCATGGTATTCAGCGTCATATTTTTTCCGATTCAGGCATGGCCTAAGCTAACAAGGCCAAAAATGAACGTTGCATAATGTCATATATGGGGATTCTATTTTTGTCACGAGCTAAAAATAGATCTAACTAGTGTTCGAAACCTAGTTAGGGAATCCCTCTCAAACTCGTTTACCTGCCTAGTTAGGGAATCCCTCTCAAACTCGTTTACCTGTCATCATAATTGTTTGCATTTTGCAAAAAATGCATTCATTTGTATTGTTTTAAAGAAAAATACCGGCTATATGTATTTTACTTTGAAGCATTTTTTCCAGATAGCTCAATAATGCACCCTTTAATCATTAGGTCTCTCACCGCTGTGGGATCGAGTCTCGCTCGGGTCACATGTGAGACGCCAATTCTGCAACAGAAGGTCAGGTGGTTTTTCTCCGGGTACTCCTGTTTTCGCCCACCTCTGATTAACGATGGGTTCGATATGAGTGAAATCATCTTGAAAAGGCCGTAAAACCAAAACCAAAAAAAAAAAAAATTGGGTGATAAAAAAGTTATTTGATGACTATTTAGATAATAATCACTCATTGCCCTTTGATTTTCTGGACAACCTGCTGCACTATTGCCCTCAGCCTTCTGCATCAGGTCGCCACAACACCTCAGGGCAATATTTTTGCCTATTGTTCAAACAGCCTATTTTTGCATATTGTCCAAACAGCCATCATCACAAAAACATGCCTTTATAATTCTGACCCCACTTGAACCCCACATTTATATTGTAAAACTGTGGTTCACAGGGGTAAACCTTATTTTTCTTATTTCTGCTCTAAAATATAGATTGTGAGTACTTGTTAGAACCGCCTCGATGAGGCGGTTCTATCGAGTACCCTCAATCTAAATATAGATTATGAGTACTTGTTAGAACCGCCTCGATGAAGCGGTTCTAACGAGTACCCACAATCTATATTTTGAGCAGATATATCGAGGCGATTCTAACGAGTACTCACAATCTATATTTTGAGCAGAAATAAGAAAAATATCACAATCTTTCATCTGAAAATTGTCATTTTTTGGGGGGGTAAAATTTAAAATGTATTTGTATAGGCGTGTTTTTTTAGCTCACCTGTCACGTAGTGACAAGGTGAGCTTTTGGGATCACTTTTTGTCCGTCGTGCGTGCGTGTGTCCGTGCGTGCGTCCGTGCGTGCGTCCGTAAACTTTTCTTCAAACGACATCTCCTCCTAAACCACTGATAGGATTTTGACCAAACTTCACAGGAATGATCCTTAGGTGGTCCCCTTTCAAAATTGTTCAAATGGTTCCGGTCCGTTGCACATATAGGTCACAGTAGCCAAAAATAGATTTTTTTCACCGAAAACTTAAAAAATCTTCTTCTCTGAAACCGCAAGGCCCAGGTCTTTGATATTTGGTATGAAGCTTCATCTAGTGGACCCCTACCAAGATTGTTCAAATTATAGTGCTGGGGCCAAAAATGCCCCCACACGGGGGCCCTTTGGTTTTACATGACTGCAAGGCCCAGATCTTTGATATTTGGTATGAAGCTTCATCTAGTGGACCCCTACCAAGAGTGTTCAAATAATAGTGCTGGAGCTAAAACTGCCCCCGCACGGGGGCCCTTTGGTTTTACATGGGCTTATATAGGGAAAATCTTGAAAAATCTTCTTCTCTGAAACCGCAAGGCCCAGGTCTTTGATATTTGGTATGAAGCTTCATCTAGTGGACCCCTACCAAGATTGTTCAAATTATAGTGCTGGGGCCAAAAATGCCCCCGCACGGGGGCCCTTTGGTTTTACATGGGCTGATATAGGGAAAATCTTTAAAAATCTTCTCTTCTCTGAAACCGCAAGGCCCAGGTCTTTGATATTAGGTATGAAGCTTTATCTAGTGGACCCCTACCAAGATTGTTCAAATTATAGTGCTGAAGCTAAAAATGCCCCCGCACGTGGGCCCTTTGGTCTTACATGGGCTTATATGGGGAAAATCTTGAAAAATCTTCTTCTCTGAAACCGCTAGGCCCAGGTCTTTGATATTTGGTATGAAGCTTTATCAAGTGGACCCCTACCAAGATTGTTCAAATTATAGTGCTGGGGCCAAAAATGCCCCCGCACCAGGGCCCTTTTGTTTTACATAGGCTTATATAGGGAAAATCTTTAAAAATCTTCTTCTCTGAAACTGCAAGGCCCAGGTCTTTGATATTTGGTATGAAGCTTCATCTAGTGGACCCCTACCAAGATTGTTCAAATTATAGTGCTGGAGCTAAAAATGCCGCCCGCACGGGGGCCCTTTGGTTTTACATGGGCTTATATAGGGAAAATCTTGAAAAATCTTCTTCTCTGAAACCTCAAGGCCCAGGTCTTTGATATTTGGTATGAAGCTTCATCTCGTAGACCCCTACCAAGATTGTTCAAATTGTAGTGCTGGGGCCAAAAATGCCCCCGCACCAGGGTCCTTTTGTTTTACATAGGCTTATATAGGGAAAATCTTTAAAAATCTTCTTCTCTGAAACTGCAAGGCCCAGGTCTTTGATATTTGGTATGAAGCTTCATCTTGTGGACCTCTACCAAGATTGTTCAAATTATAGCCCTGGGGCCAAAAATGCCCCCGCTCCGGGGCCCTTTGGTTTTACATAGACTTATATAGGGAAAATCTTTAAAAATCTTCTTCTCTGAAACCACAACGCTTAGGTCTTCGATATTTGTTATGACGCTTATGCTAGTGGACCTCTATTAAGGTTGTTCAAATTATAGCCCTGAGACCAAAAATGCCCCCGCCATGTGGCCCTTTGGTTTTACATAGACTTATATAGGGAAAATCTTTAAAAATCATCTTCTCTGAAACACAAGGCTTAGGTCTTTGATATTTGTTATGAAGCTTCAGCTAGTGGACCTCTACCAAGATTGTTCAAATTATAGCATTGGGGCCAAAAATGCCCCTGCTCCGGGGCCCTTTGGTTTAACATAGACTTATATAGGGAAAATCTTGTTTTACATAGACTTCTATATGCAGGGTAAACCTTTAAAATCTTTTTCTCTGAAACCAGAAAGCCCAGGTCTTTCATATTCGATATGAAGCTTCATCTTGTGGATCTCTACCAAGATTGTTCAAATTTTAGCCCTGGGGCCAAAATTGACCCTGCCCGGGGCCCACTTGTTATGCTTTGGATCAGGTGAGCGAACCAGGGCCCAGAGGGGCCCTCTTGTTTTTGTTTTTGTTTTACAGCCCTTTCAAGATTATTCACTCATATCAAGCCGATCGTTAACCAGAGGTGGGCGAAAACCGGAGTACCCGGAGAAAAACCACCTGACCTTCCGTTGCAGAACTTGGCGTTTCACATATGACGAATAGGTGTGTTTCGTAATGAAAATAACTGTATACTGGCTCAACATGACCTAAATATTGTTGACTGGGCTATTAAACTCCAAAGCAAATAATCTATTGTAATTCTTCTCCCCATTTCAGTTCTCATGAGATGCTATACTGCAATTATTTATACAGGTAAACCTACTTTGATACTTCTAATATGTTCTAGAAAGGGTTATCCTTTGGAAGCAAGGAATACACCACAGAACTGGAAAATATGGAGTGTACATGTTTTCTGGGCCAGACTAGCTAGTTTCGGCCTTTAGACCTCATCAGTGACCCTCAAATATTTTCAAAATTCCACTATGGAACCAATGATCCCAAAGGACAAGAAAATATAAACTACACTATGATGTAGGGCAGGGAGACTTTTTTTGGCCGCCACACATTCCCAGACAACAGCTGTAGTGATGTTTAACCCTTATCTTGCTGTTCACGACAACCCCTATCTTTGGAAACAGTGTAGATCCAGATCAGATGGCTTCTGAAGAAGCCATCTGATCAGGATCTACACTGTTTGACATTCAGTTTATTGATTTGTACAGTACAGTCAACGATACATTCCTATCTGTGTCGTTTCCCGGTGACAATCCGTCATGGTGACAAAGCCTCATGTCTCGCTGAACAGTTTCCCTGTCGCGGTGACAAGATTCAAGGCAGCGAGACAGGTGAAATTGTCCCGATGACTCGGCGGTACACACCGCGACCCAGCGAGACACAGCGTGACATTTTATTGCATGGTTATGTAATCATTTCGCCCGAGCTCCATCTACCTGGATAAAACTTATATTAAGAAAAAAAAAAAAAAAAAAAAAATCCGGGTCTTCCCAATATCTTTGAATTTATATTTTCTTAAATAAATAAACATATAAGTAATATTATATACATAAAAAAAAACGTTTTTGTCCTTATTATTTTCCAAATTTAGGGGTACCCTTATTAGTTACCTTTAGAAATTCAATGAGAAAAAGGCTGATTTTTTTTTTGCAAACAGTGAAGGCCCTGGCCAGATGTCTTGGCGCAGGCTGATCTCAGCCTTGCGCGCTTTGTGAGTGTCAAAAATAGCTTAGACGCAACAACCATTTTTTACAAACAGTGGAGGCCCTGACCATATGTCGCGGCACAGGCTGATCTCGGCCTGCGCTCTTTGCGAGTGTCAAAAATAGCTTAGACGCAACAACCATTCTTTTTCTTTTTACTCTTCTTCAATAGCTTTTGTTTTTCGCTTACGCAACAAGTATTTCTAACACGCTGCTTGGGCGCCTCTTTGATAGCAGATGCGCCCCTTTAAATCAACCTGAAATATCGACAGTGTGCAGGGTCACAGCAGTTCCAACAAATTACGAAGAATCAGCTCAGCCTCCGCATCCATGTAGTGCGACCAGAGACTTCTCTTGCTGCAGGAAGGAACATTGGACCCTTAATTATCCTCAAAGCGCACAACGAAGACTCTTATCAGACTGCGCAGATACGAAGACTGATCAGATTGCGCGGATGTGCAGGCTGATCTGAGTCTTCGCTAGGTGCACATGTAAACTGCAGGAAATGCTGTGCCCCGACTCAATTTATAATGATGTTTCTCGTACTAGAAGTTCGCTATATTAAGCACGTGCGCCGACGTATAAGTTGTGGATAAAATAATCTTTTCACAACAGACAAACAATTAACGGCCTGGTTTTGGTCAATGTGTAATGCAAAACGCCGGTGTCCTGTGCACCATGCCACATTATCCTATCTCATCACGTTAACAAGTCCGTGTAATGAGTATCCCTACGTGGGATTGAGATTTCTTTGTTCTAAACATATTTGGGTACTCGATGAGGCGGTTCTAACGAGCATCCAAAACCTAAATTTAGACTAGAAATACAAGACTGCATAAAATATCCATATCTTGTCAGCTAAGGCTCATCAATATACCTGGAACTCAAGACATGTCTTGTTCACTGACCATAAAGTATATGAGCTAGCGCACGACAAAACTTATTATAAAACCTGTCTGACATACAAGGGATCAGATCAGTATCACCGTGGCTGCAGAAGAGGCAGATGATTGGCGAATACTGATCAGTATGCATGGATGCGCATGCCGACATGCGTCTTCAGTGGTCGTTCAACTACCTGCGTAGACTCAAATCAAAATGCACAACCGGAGTTTGCAATTTACCTGCGGTGGCTATGTGAGACTCTGATCAGACTACTCGGATTCACAGGCCGAGCTTGCACTTTGCATACTTATCATATTGCGCGGATGTGACGCTATGCTACTTCTCTGCTGGTCTGAGGCTAGAGAAGTTGCATAAAGTCGGTAAATACTGATGAAACTGCGTGAATGCGCATGTCGAGCTGCGCCTTCTCTCAGTCTGGCCATTCAGTGATTGCTCAGATCAACATGCACAACCAGAGTTTCGTATTTGTATATGTATGTTGCGATATCCCAGTGGCCGGGTAAGACTGATCAAACTACTTGGATGAGGAGGCTGAGCTGAGCTTCTGTTGGTCGCACACAGTGGCCTGCAAAGAATCGGATCAACATCCACTGTCTGAGGCAAGTGGCAATGAATAGCACTGTGGCTACAAAAGGCGCATTATACTGTGGTAGGCGAATACTTTTCATACTGCATGATTGTGCAGGCTGATTTGTGTCTTATAGCTGCACATTCTTAATGGTTCAGCGTTGTGTAAAGGGGTTACCAGTAGAATCGATCTTGACAGGTAGACCCAGATCAGCCGCCGTAGAAAGCAGTCTGTTCGGGCCTACACTGACAGTAAGGATGGAAGGAATTTCTTCAAGTGTATTGTATCAGTATCTACATGTGCATATTAAAACTTTATCATATGACGTCGTTGATAAGCAGTGGATAACGTCGTGTAATAAAATATCGTATGACCACACGTGTAATAGCACTTTGGCGGGATTAAGTAATGTCATGACGACGTCCATGTCAACAAAGCATTTTTTTGTGGAAAATTTGTCAAATCTAAAGGCGATGAAATCCAATTTAAAGTGGTCATATGATAAACAGAATCTTACACTCGTGGTCAATTCATATGAAATTTATGAAACTCACCGAAGGCTCCTTTCATAAGTTTCATATGACATGACCACTCGT
The DNA here is from genome assembly GCA_963580285.1 of Lucinisca nassula. Lineage (NCBI taxonomy): Eukaryota > Metazoa > Mollusca > Bivalvia > Lucinida > Lucinidae > Lucinisca > Lucinisca nassula. The sequence goes on along the minus strand of CAUZLF010000232.1, from coordinate 45,620 downwards.
GTAAGATCCTGTATATAAAAAAAACGCAAGATAATATCGACACCCAGCCAAGTCGACTTTAAAAACACTTAGATCATGTAAGAAAATTATAATATTATAATGCTGTTAAAAATTGGTGACTAGAAAGAGCTCCTCACACCTCTGATACTACTCAGGTTCAATTGCACACTGAGGATAACGTCTCATAGACGTAGACACTACGTCTTTACGCAACGCCGACACTGCGACGTACCATTGAAATTATTTAAGAAATGAAGATAATTTATATAACGTTCATCGAAGTATGAACAACATCGGGTCACGAGCAAAAAAAAAAAAAAGTTCACTGAAATTTTGCTCGTGACCCGGTGTAAGTTAATTTGATGAACGTAAAAAAATACCTTTATTACTTAAAGCTACGTCTTTACGCAGCCCCGACGTCGATGCCACGCTGCTCTCAAACCGGACGTATCAATGTAATTTACATAAATGACATCCACCTTTTAACAATAGAATCCTAGACACATCGACGTCGACGCTACGTCTCCACGCCGCGCCGATGGCGATGTCACGCTGCTCTTAAACTAAAATGGACGTTACAGAAACTTCTTTCACCTGTTAAACAGTTTAGACACAGTAACATCCAGGGTACATCGACGCCGACGCTACATCTCCACGCAGCGCCGACGCCGATGTTACGCTGCACTCAAACCAAAATAAATTTTAAAGAAATGACTTCCGCCTGTTAAACAATTTAGACTCGGTAGCATCCATGGTACCTCGACGTCGGCGCAACGTCTACACGCAGCGCCGTCGCCGATGTTTCGCTGCTCTCATTACAAAATGATTTATAGCGTCTATGTCACCGTTCGTGGTAAAGCAGAAAAAAACACGACCATCCTTTGTAGAATATAGTCTCACATATAAAGCAAGCAAGGCTCGAACCGCAGTGATGAGAGACCTAATGATTAAGAATCTGCGCTCTTACCCACCAGGCAATGACCGAACAACCATATCCTATACTTTTTCAGCATTCTTGAGGCAGTTTCGTGTTCGAACTATAAAAGGGTCTACCCTGGTTTTCTTCGGAGCACGGGAACGTGCCCATTTTTTTTTCAGAGAATAAAGCGTCATTGGTTAATAAGCTAAGGGACCAAGAAATGTGCACCAGAAAAAGGATTTGACGCCGTCGCTCAACAGCTGACTACGGTGATGATGAGAAAACCTGTCTACCCTTAGTCTACCCTTAAAGACGCATTTATTCCTTGGGAGCAAATTCTTTCCTTTCAGAATAGACTCGACTCACCGAGGCACTCTCAGCCATATGATCCCAGCATGCAACAAGCATGAGCCACGTCATGGCAAAACCCGTTCGGCTGTTTGCGAGCAACTAAGAGACATGGCAGTCTGTGCATACGCAGTCTGGTCAGCATTCCTATTTGCTGCTTGGACAGCTTGATACCGAGTTTACATCTGTTACATGTAACTGAGTTGACCAGTATGATATGACCTCATCGCAATGCTTCTACCAATCTTTGCGGCCCCCGCCCATCGGGGCTTGGAAAAATAGATGGGCTGCATGATGCTTCCACGCAGAGCTAAAACCACGGCCCCTGCCTTTAGGGGTTAGAAGAAATATATGAGTTGCATGATGCTTCCACGCAGAGCTGAATCCAGCCCACACTCTTGTACTGGTAAACCGCTTAGAGGATCTAAGCCTGTCCAGGAACCGCGGTGCGAGTCGGCCCGTCCATGCTTGTAAACGCTATTGGTTTCATTGGGCGACAGGGCTTGAGATGTCATTTCATCTCAGTGTCGAGATGCCGATGTCACGCTACTCTCAAACTAAAATGAATTTACAGAAATTTCTTTCGCCTTTCAGACACAGTAACATCCAGGGTACGCCAACGCCGACGCTACGTCTCTACGCAGCACCGACGCCGATGTCACGCTGCCTTCCGCCTTTTAAAGATTTTAGACACAGTAGCATCCAGGGTACCTCGACGTCGGCGCTACGTCTATACGCAGCGCCGTCGCCGATGCCTCGCTGCTTTGATTACAAAATGATATATTGCGTCCAAACTCCCGTTCGTGATAGAGCAGAAAACAACAACAACAAAACACACACACAACCTTTCCGTTGTAGAAAGCCTCTCACATATAACTCGAGCAAGACTCGATCCACAGTGACGAGAGACCTAATGATTTTGATTTGTTTGTTTTATTTGAGGTTTAACGTCCCCCGTCAACACTGTAAAGGTCATATTGGAGACGTTGCTTCCAATTTTGTGGGACTTTTACCCAACATCGAGATGAAATGACATCTCAAGCCCTGTCGCCCAATGAAACAAATAGGGTTTATTAGCATGGACGGTCCGCCTCGCACCGCGGTTCCTGGACAGGCTTAGATCCTCTAAGCGGTTTACCAGTTCTAGTGTGCGGCCCGAATTCAGCTCTGCGTGGAAGCGTCATGCAGTCCATATATTTCTTCAAGCCCCTATGGACGGGGGCCTACCCACCAGGCAATGACCATGTACCAACATATTACATACTTTTTCAGCGTTCTTGAGGCAGTCCGGTGTTCGAACAATGAAAGGGACTACCCCGGTTTCTGTGCAGCACGGGAACGTGCCCGTTTATTTTCAGGGAATAAGGCATCATTGATAAAAAAGCTTAAGGACCAAGAAACGAGGCGTTTCAAATGTGCTCCTGCCAAAAAAGAAAAAGAAAAAGAAACAGCTCCCATCAGAGACAATAAATTTACACTTAAAGACGCATTTGCTTTCCGGGAGCAAATGGTTTCCTGTCAGAATAGACTCGACTCACCGAGGCGTTACAAATGTGAACTCGCAACCGACGCAGTGAAACAATATGATCCCAGCATTGAACAACATGCATGAGCCACGTCATGGCAAACCCCGTTCAGATGTTTGCGAGAGACCTGTCAGCCTGCGCACACGCACAGTCTGGTCAGCTTTGGGCAGCTTGATACCGAGTTTCATTTGACGCCGTCGCTCAACAGCTGACTACGGCAAGGATGAGAAAACCTGTTTACAGTTAGAGACGCATTTGCTCCCCGGGAGCAAATTCTTTCAAAATAGACTCGACTCACCGAGGCGTTACAAATGTGGCAGTGAGACAATAAGACCCCAGCATTTTACAGCAAGCATGAGCCACGCCATGGCAAAACCCGTTCGACTGTTTGCGAGAGACCAGTCAGCCTGCGCATGCGCACAGTCTGGTCAGCTTTGGGCAGCTTGATACCGAGTTTACTTCTCTAATACATGCAGCTGAGCTGACTAGTTTGATTTGACCTTGTCGCAATGCTTCTACCGATCTATGCCGGGTCTCTTGAAGTCTTCTTTGGCGCTAACAGTTCTTTCCATTTTGTGATGTGCACTTTTTCGCATGCAGTGCCTCATTGATAATGTGCCTCTCTGATAGCTGAAGCGCCCCTTTAAGAGAGTCTTCCCGTTTTTCACAGCAGCACGTGAAGTCACTGAGATACAATTACGTCATTTAGGCACGAGCGGTTGTAGCATACGAAAAGGTCGTTACAGGAATATGCTATAACTCGTTTTGGAAGGGATCTTTCATAAAAGATACGCCCATTACGCATTTGCGTAATGAAAAAATATTTGCAGTAAAGAGAAAGCACCAAAATAATAGAGTTCTCCATTACATATATCATATGGGCTGTTCTTAAGGAAAGAATTTGCTCCGAGGGAGCAAATTCTTACCTTAAGAGTAGCCCCCATCTCGGAAAAAGCTGTTTTACATAGATTTGTTTCAGGTTGTGCGCTATAATATTTTGGTTCTGTTTGATTCTGTACGTTTTTTGTGGGTGTGTTAATCCCACGCCGCGAAGTGGAGAGGGGATTGTTGGAATGACCTTCCTCCGTCCATGGCCGTCCGTCCGTTGATAACAGTTTCTGTCCGCTGCATATCTCCTTAACGCCATTACATTTTGGTCAGATCTTGGCATAGAAGTTAGATGATGTGCAGAACCAATAACACAACCATGCGGCATTGTCAACTCAAGACCATTGTCACAGTTGTGTTCTTGAATTTGAGCAATGAATTCTTTTCTGCTCCATATCAACTGAACGCTTTGATAGTTTGTTTGATTTGAGATTTTACTTCCCCATCAACACTGTATAGGTCATTTTGGAGACGTTGCTTCCAACTTTGTGGGACCTTTTTAAGACACTGAGATGAAATGACGTCTCCAGGCCTGTGACCCAATGAAACCAATAGGGTTAATAAGCACGGGCGGTCCGACTCGCACCACTTTGCCTCTTGGCGGTTTACCAGTACTCTTGTGCGGTCGGTTACAGCTAATGCAGCTTATCAATTTCTTCAAGCCCCAATGGGCGGGGCCGGACCCCTTTGATAGATTTTCATTAAAGTGAAAGAAGTAATTTTGTATAGTAAATCAACACCAACACGAAATAATCTTTGTCGTGCTTTTACATCAACGTTTCGCCATCATCGGTTCTTCATATTATAAACAAAAAAACATAGATGACGTCGCACACAAGCAATGCACCACGCCAACTATGTTACACAAAAAAATAACGGCAACCCGAAGCAGAGCAATTCAGAAGCAGAACAACACGCATACATGTACCTGTGGCATGCGAAAACCAAGACTAGGGTTCGCGGTGCCCCCCCCCCCCCCCCCCCCCCAACACACACACATGCTTATTTTATCCGAGCACGAAATTTGTTCCGCTCATAAACTTCAAAACTGTTGGCATTTTAACCCTTATCTTGCAGAATATTCATTTAAGCCACACCCATTTCTGTCTATCAACCAATCAAATTACTTGATGTAATTTATAGCTACAAATTTATAAACTGAATGCCAAAACAGTGTATATCCTGATCAGATGGCTTCTTCAGAAGCCATCTGATCTGGATCTACACTGTTTGCAAAGATACGGGTTGTCGTGAACAGCAAGATAATGGTTAAAATTTATGAGCAGGCCAAATAAGTCTGTGCTGATCTGAGCAGGAAAACCGCCTCTTTCATTTCATATGTATCTCGATATTGACGAGCATAATAAATTTCATGCCACGAAGACCCGAGCATGAAGGTTCTATTATCCAGAGTTCTATTATCCGCGCAGTCGGATAAAAGTCCCCATCGGCCGTACAAATAGTAACTAGATTACCAGCCATCCAAAGCGCGCACAGCGAAGGCCCAGATCAAACTGCGCAAATGTGCATGCTGATCCGAGTCATAGCCGAGCGCGCATGTAAATATAACGAATCGACGCAAGCCGGAAAACTATCACCAGCCTAGGCACTGAAACCCTCGTAAAGGCAATAACAACGGCCGGGGAAAGTAAAAAAAAGAAAAAGACAAATTACCAGGCCGCACCCACGCGCAGGCTGACAAAATTATAAGCGGACCGTAAGGGGTAAGGGCCTGTAAATTGATTTTGCCTGACCACAATCTTCGCCCTTGATTCTGTCATGAATTGTTCCGTTTAGGACAATAAGAAATGAGCGACCAATGACAACTCAGATCAGCATACGCAACTGCGTACACTGATCAAAGTCTTCGCTGTTCGCATTAGAGTTACAACCGTTTTTTATGCCCCCGCCATTCGTAGAATGGTGGAAAGGGCATTAAGTGTTACCCCTGTCCGTTCGTTCGTCCGTCCCGACATCGTGTCCGGGCCATAACTCCTAAACCGTATGGAATATATTCATGAAACATCACAGGTGCATTCATCACACTGAGACGATGTGTCATGAACAAGGAAGACAACTCTTGCTTTTTTGGTTTTTGAATTAGCTGCCCTTGACTTAGTTCCATATAGTAAACCGTTTGTTTTTGTTTGATTTGAGGTTTAACGTCCCCGCCAACACTGTAAAGGTCATTTTGGAGACGTTGCTTCAAATTTTGTGGGACTTTTACCCGACATTGAGACGAAATGACATCTCAAGCCCTGTCGCCCAATGAAACCAATAGGGTTTATTAGCATGGACGGTCCGCCTCGCACGGCGGTTCCTGGACAGGCTTAGATCCTCTTAACTGTTTACCAGTACTAGTGTGCGGGCCGGATTCAGCTCTGCGCGGAAGCATCATGCAGCCCATATATTTCTTCAAGCCCCTATGGGCGGGGGCCACATATAGTAAACCGTGTCCGGGCCATAACTCCTAAACCGTATGGAATATATTCATGAAACTTCACAGGTGCATTCATCACACTGAGACGATGTGTCATGAACAAGGAAGACAACTCTTGCATTTTTTGTTTTTGAATTATCTGCCCTTGATTTAGTTCCATATAGTAAACCGTTTCATGAATGGCATTTGGCGGGGGGTATCCGTGTCCTATGGACACTTTTTCTATTTTTTTTTTCTTTTTGCTGTGCGCTTTTTTGAGTCATGATAATAGAAGAAGGGGTTAAACTGATACACAGAATAGTAGAAGCAGAATAGACACTTTGAAGATTACCAAGACTGATCAGATGGCACACTGGTTGATAAACGACTTAATTGACCATTAGTTTAGCTAGCCTCGCAGAGGCGTTTCATATGTAAACCCGCAAAAACGCAATGGAACAGTCAGACCCCATCGCTCAGCAATAATGTGCCCCGTCATGAGAAAACTTGTTCCATTATTTTCGTGCAACAAAAGGGCCGGTCAGCCTGGGCGTCCATGAGTCTGATCAGCACTTTTTTTAATTTGCTGCAACTTTGTAGCTGAGATGACCGGTTTGTGTCTACTCTTGACCTCGATACCGTTTTATCAGCACTTTAGTACCAGATCTTATGATTATGGGTACCCATATAGAACAGTTGGAGCAGACTTGACTAAAGACATCAGCCATATTCAGTTAGATTAGCCTCACCGAGGCGTTTCAAATGTGAACCCGTTTTAGCAAACTATTGACCCCTTATATGGAGCGCTGACAGTTTGTTTTCCAATTAGTGACATGCAACTTTTTCCATAACGTTCCTCATTGGACGGGCCTCCGTGGCCTAGTGGTTAAGAGCGCTGACTCTTGATCATTAGGTCTCTCACCGCTGTGGTTCGAGCCTCGCTCGGGTCATATGTGAGACGCCAAGTTCTGCAACGGATGGTCAGGTGGTTTTTCTCCGGGTACTCCGGTTTTCGCCCACCTCTGATTTACGATCGGCTCAATATGAGTGAAATAATCTTGAAAGGGCCGTAAAACCAAAACAACAAACGTTCCTCATTGATTCAACAGCAACACGTGATGTCATTGATTATTTTCGAGCACAGACGGTTATTGCATACGAAAAGGTCTTTACATTAATACGCTGTCGCTCATATTCTCTTGGGGGTTTTATGGGTTTGTTTTGATTTCCAGCCATCCAAAGCGCGCACTGCGAAGACCAAGATCAGATTGCGCAAATGCGCAGGCTGATCCGAGTCATAGCCGGGTGCGCATGTAAATCTAACAAATCGCCGCATCCCGGAAAACTATGAGGCAATTACAACGGCCCGCAAAAGAACAAAAAAAAAAAAAAAATAAAGATAATGACCAGGCCGCGCCTACGTTGACGAATTTATAATCGGACCTTTAAAAGACTAAGGGACGGGAGATGATCGTGAAATCTTCTCTATGGCCACCTTCTCCCTTCCGCTGATTGAAGAAGGGCATTTGTCAGTTTCTGGCCCGAAAGGACGTGTGCTGTACTGGTTACGGTCAGTGAAAAAAATACTGGCTGGAGGGGGGGGGGGCATTAAATTGATTTAACGTGGCCGCCATCTTCGCCCTTGGTTCTACTCTGAAGCGTGAAGTTTACCGTTTAGGATAATAAGAAATTATTGACTAATAACAACTCAGATCAGCCTGTGCATCAGCGTAGACTGATCAAAGTCTCCGCTGTTCGCATGAGAGTTACAAGCAAAGACTTAAGCATACCGGCTAGATTCGCAGGCGGATCTGATTCTTCCTTGGTTTGAAATAGTTTTTTGCTGTGCGCTGGCTCATTTGAGTCATGATAATAGAAGAAGGGGTTAAACTGATACACAGAATAGTAGGAGAAGAATAGTCTTTGAAGATTACCAAGACTGATCAGATAGCACCCTGGTCGATATACGACTTAATTGGCCATTAGTTTAACTAACCTCGCAGAGGCGTTTCAAATGTGAACCCGCAAAAATGCAATGGAACAACCAGACCCCATCGCTCAGCAAGAATGTGCCCCGTCATGAGAAAACCCGTTCCATTTTTTTTGCGTGCAACAAAGGGGCCGGTCAGCCTGCGCATCCGTAGGTCTGAGCAGCACATTTTAATTTGCTGTCAGTTTGTAGCCGAGATGACCGGTTTGTGTCTTGACCTCGTCGCAAACCCCGAATACCGTTTTATCATTGCTTAATTTTAGGGGAACAAGGGAATAAAACTAACTTTGAGGAACTGTGTGCAATGTTTGAAAACACTTCGGACAATATAAAGAAATGTGTGACAAGTGAAGACTCAGATCATCCTGCGCATCTGTGCAGTCTGATCAGAGTCTTCGCTGTTAACACGAGCCGTCTCAGGCCTCTGGGTTTTTCAAACAGTAACAAGCGAAGACTTTGGCAACGTTTGCTAGATGCACAGACCGATCTTATCCTTTCTTGGTAAAAAAAAGTCTTTTGCTGTGCGCTGGCTCTTTTACATGAAAAATCCATGATGCTGAGGCATCGAAGCGTTGAAACAGAGCATGGGAAACGGGTCCTTATCCCATTAGCGAAAAAGAAAAACACTGTTAAAACAAGAAAAAATATAGCTTGAACGTCTTAATGATAATATTTGTTTCTCTTGAACGGTAAATGGCAAAAAAAAAAAACAAAAAAAACAATGTTTGTAAATTTCATTAAATATGAGCATTGCCAAAACAAGTAAAAAGGGCTTGTCTGTACGGTCATAAATGTCGCGCTGTGACTCGCTGCGTCTCTGTGAAAGACAATAAAATTCTCGGACGGATTATTGTCTCGCTCAGTGTACCGCTACAATGTCACGCTGAGAACACCTGTGCGTCTCGCTAGCGGTCTCGTTCGTCTCGGTGACAAGTGGAAGCGACACGGTGACAGAGAATTCTGCCACGGTGGCGGTCGAGGTCTATAGGAATGTCTCGTTGACTGTACTGTAGGAATAAATCACATCAAACAATCTGATTGGTTCAAAGTCAGAAATGGGTGTGGCTTAAATGAATATTCAGCAAGCGAAGGGTTGATATGTTCTAGAAAGTTTTAGAAGTAGACTCTGTGGCCTGGTGGTTTAAGTGTGCCAGCTTATAAATTTTGGGAATCTCTCCTTTGTGGGCTGAAGACTCGCTCATGCCACATGTGAGTCCCCAAGTTCTGCAATGGAACATCAGGTGGTTCTTTCCAGATACTTCAGTTTTCATACCCCTCTGGTTAACGACCTGGGCCCAGTTGTTCAAAGCCTTGTTAGCTTAACGAGCTCGTTACTGGTCATATTGTTAACTGTTCTAGCAAGTACAATTTCTAAAATTTTGGTATTTTTGCTGAAAAAAATGTGAGCAGCTTTTGCATCCGCAAAAGCTGCTCACATTATTTCAGCAAAAATGTTAGCATATTTGCCATATTTAATGATCAAAGTTTTAACTATACGTTAACTAACGGCGTCGTTAGTTTTGAACAGCTGGCTCCAGTTTGATATAAGTGAAACTAGAGCAGCAGTCAATGGTATACCATCACAAATACCCGCTTTTCCTATGAACAAGCCTTTTCTTAGAAATTTGACCTTTGACCTCACCCCATGACCCCAGGGGAGTCAGATGAAAATTTCGACACCTTCATGCACATCTGCAGTCCCCAAGCAATGGATATACCAAGTTTGGTCACTGTAGGTAAAGAAATAAAAAAGTAGTTGCATTCACAAGAAACGTGACAGACGGAAGGACGGACAGACGGACGGACGGACACCCGTGACGAAAATAATATACCCGTTTTTTTTTTCTCAAAAAAGCGGGTATAATAATCTTGAAAAGACCACAAAACACAACTTGAACATTCAAATCAGAGACTTGAAAATGTAGATATAAGTAATGCCTATTTATAGCAGTGCTATTCTTAATACTATGACATGATAGTTATCTGTTAACCCTTTTCGTACCAAATGGAATCTTCCTCCTTATATAAAGCAAGAGTCCATTTCAAAATTTAGGCGTGTCAGGTTGTGTTTTTATTCAAAATTTATTTGAACAATGACTGAACTTTTAGCAAACAGTGGAGGCCCTGATCGGACGCCACATTCTGTGGCATCTGATCTGAGCCTCCACTGTTTGCCATTTACCTGTTTTGGAGTTTCTGGTACAAAAAGGATTAAAGCAATCCCTTCTGTTGAATTCAAGAAGCCTTTCAGACAATAATTAATAGCCTCAGATAAAAGGGGGTTATCCAAATATTATTTTTCTTATTTCTGCATGAAAACATATGCTGTGGGTACTCATTAGAAGCGCCTCGGCGAGGCGCTTCTAATGAGTGCCCGCAACATATTTTTCATGCAGAAATAAGTAAAGTATCAATACTTTCCGGATGAAAAAAGTGTCTTATCTTGAGCTATGGCATCTATCAGTTTCTGCCAAAAGAATGTGCACTGTACTGTATATGCCTGCCCAGGAAAAATGTGGTAGGTAAACTGACCAACTTAGTATGATGTAAATGGTGTTGACTAGGCCATAAAACTCCAAACTGAACAAACAAAAGTTAATGAACTTGAACAGAACATAAGTTCTGGGTGAAACAAGCAGTGTAGGCTAAAATCAGACACCACAGAAAGCAGGGTCTGATCAGGGTCCACACTGTTCCCATGATCCATTTTATGTAGGAAACCTTTTATTAGGTCACTAGTAGGCAGTGCAGGCCCAGATCTTTATTTATTTATTAACAATTTCTTGACAACATATATCAGCCCTCGCCCATTGGGACTTGAAGAAATAGATTGGACTGCATGATGCTTTCATGCAGACCTGAAACCGACCACGCACATGAGTACTGGTAAACCACTTAGAGGCTCTAAGCCTTCCCAGGCAAAATGGTGTGAGTCGGACCGTCCATGCACATGACGCTTTTGGTTTCATTGGGCGGCAGGGCTTGAGATGTCATTTCATCTCAATGTTGGGTGAAAGCTTAGCGGATCTAAGTCTACCCAGGCAAAGAGGTGCGAGTCAGTCCATCCATGTTATATTAACCATATGGGAATAGGGCTTGAGATGTCATTTCATCTCAATGTTTGGTAAAAGTCCAACAAAATTGGAAGTAACGTCTCCAAAATGGCCTGTACTGTGTTGACGGGGGCGTTAAACCTCAAATCAAACAAACAAACAATATTAAACTGGCCAGTTTGCATTCAAATCAGACATTGATTGAATACTTGTGGTATGCTATTCCACATGCTTATCCATCCTGTGATCAAGATGGGGATAAGTTCAGCATCTGATCAGGACCTTCACGGTTTGCAAAACTTTCCACCGTTTTTAGATCAGTTCCTTAGATCAACCTGACCTGACCCCTTAATTTGGAAATGGACTCCTGCTATATATAAGATTGAAGATCCTACTCCTAAGATGGGTTAAAAGTCCTGGCCCAATCTTTCAAAGCATCCTTAGCCTAACAAGTTTGTTAGTTGTCAGATCATTAGCTGTTTTAGCGGGTGCAAAAGCTACTCACTTTTTTAAGCAAAATTATTACAATATTTGCCATACTTAATGATCCAAGTTTTAACAATATGTTAGCTAACCACGTTGTTAGTTTTGAACAACTGGCCCCAGGCATTTAACCCTTTGCATGCAGGAAACCCAAAAAGGGATACCTTGGCAAACAGTGCTGGCCAGATCAGACGCTGCAGGGCCTGCACTAGGTATTTGCTAACAGAATTTTCCGTCAAAAATAGAATAAGAACAATAAAAATAAAAATAGGCCTGACACCCCTTATATGACAAATGGACTTGTCCAACATATATCAGTGGAAGTGTCAAACAGCATACAGTGGGTTAAGCTAACTACATCTTTGTTTAATATGTTTCAGTATGATAGTCCTGGCCCCATCAAGTTACTTTTTAGGTAAGTTAGCCCAGTGCGTCTGGGCTGGTTGAGTGAAGCATAGTTGTAGTTTTTTACCTTGAGTCACTGGAACATCCAACTATTATTGGCCTACAGTTGGGCAAGGTGTGCTGTCCTTGAAGCAGGTATGGGTAGGGGGATGTTATTAAAGCCCCGCTTTGAAAAAGTGGGGGCTATATTTGATTTGGCTTGTCCGGAATTCCGTCTGTCTGTCTGTAATATTTGATAGTGGGTACCTTGTGATCGCAACTCCTCTTACAGTTCTAGGTCAATCCTTTTGAAACTTTACAGGTGTTTTCATATAGGTCTGAAGATGTGCATGTGCTTTTTTCTTTGTCCTTAAATAATTTTTTTCACTTATTTCACCTTTTTTAACTTACACAATTTTTGAGATCTACTAATGTTAAAATGTATAGGGAGTAGCTACCTTGTGATCGCCACATCTATTACAGTTCTTGGTCAATCCTTTTAAACTTAACAGGTGTTTTCATATTGGTCTGAAGATGTGCATGTGCTTTTTTCATTATCCTTAAATAATTTTTTTCACTTATTTCACCTTTTTTAACTTAGACTGTTTTTCAGATCTAATAACGCGAAAAGTCTATAAGGCGTAGGTACCTTGTTAGGGATTTAACCCTCTCAGAAGTCTTCACCTTTAATTCATGAGTGTTTCTCCTTTGACAGGGCTATAGCGGGGCTATAGTCAGATCCTCTGACAGTTCTAGTTTCTTCTGTTTCTAAACTTCCATTTTTCCTCTTTCTCCCATCCCTCATTTTCATCTCCTCTCCTGTCTCCATCATAAAAAACACTTCTATATAAATTCCCTTCTACATTACCAAAGTACGCTTATACCAATACAATGTAACCTTTATTGCCGAAAAAATGAAAATTTTAAGATGAAAAATTGTGATATTTTTCTTATTTCTGCTCTAAATATAGATTGTGGGTACTCGTTAGAACCGCCTCAATGAGGCAGTTCTAAAGAGTACTCACAATCTATATCTTAGAACAGAATTAAGAAAAATAAGGTTTACCCCTACAAACCCCAGTTTTACTATAAAAAAGTGGGGTTCGAAGGGGTCAAAATTATAAAGGCGTGTTTTCGTGATGATCTGGGACATAAAATGCCCCACAAGGGTTGTGTCGTTAAGCCCCAACAAATCAAAAGCGTATTAAGTTGAGCACAAATGTTTTAATGCTCATAAATACGAAAATACAGTCAAACTTCAATGGCTCGAGCACCTTTGGGACCTCGAAAATCTGTTTGAGACAGGGGTAGTTCGAGCCACCAAGGGTTACTGCCAGGAGGCATAACGAGCTACTTTTAGACATCTTTTCGGCGTTCTATATTGAAAATGTATGTTGTATGTACTCATTAGAATCGCCTCATCGAGGCCATTCTAATGAGTATACACAGCATACATTTTCAAGATAAAAGACTAAAATCTCCTTAATTATCCCCCACTATTTCTTATGTAGAGGATTTCGCTAGGGGCTCAAGAATGGGTTCGACACATCCATGGTAAACGAGCCATCGGTGTTCGAGCCATCGAAGTTCTACTGTAAGTAGCAACCTCATTGTACCATATTTACTATTACTACATGTGTTTGGACACCTCAACTGCTTGCCTCCGCCCATCGCGGCTTGAAGAAATAGATGGGCTGCATGATGCTTCCACCCAGAGCTGAAACCGACTGCCCACGGTTACTGGTAAACAGCTTAGCTGATCTAAGTAGAAGTGAAGGCAATGATCAGGAATCAATACAATGCGGTGTCTGATCAGGGCCTGCACTATTTGCTAACAGAATTGTCCGTCAAAAATATAATAAAAACGAAAAATAGGCCTGACACCCCTTATATGACAAATGGACTTGTCCAACATATAGCAATGGAGGAGTCCACTAGTATACAATGGGTTAATAAACCACCATCAGCATTTCGACTATCTTCATAACAAAATCAACCAAACAGGTCAAAAGGGAGGATAAAGAACATTCTAATGCACTTGCGTATGTAACGCGACATCTGATTGGATAACTTCAAAAATTTGCGACAGTATATTCTGCAATATACTGTCAGAAACCTCACATCATCACGTAATGTCGCTTTTCATTGGCTGGATTTTGGATTTATGCAGGTCACAGCACTGTTTTGTGCAAAATAATAGTTTTTAACAAAACAACCATAGATGTGCATTAGAATGGGGATAATGTATTGCAAAATTGTGATTTGGGAAGGAAAATCATCGCTTTTACAGTCACAAATTACGTTTTACGGCTCCGCTGATGCGTTGCCATAAAACAAAATGTCCGACCGTGAAACCTCTGATTTACCCCCCCAAATCACAATTTTGAATACATTTATTCCCTAATTCAGTGCATTTGACAGGCCTCATATTTTTCAGGCATATGCAGGATTTCAGGCTTTGGGAGCTTGATTTTTTTTTTCTTGATTTCAGGCTTTTTATCCCATATTCTGTTTAAAATGTTCATTTAACCCTTGTCCTACTGAAAGATTTATTTAGCCACACCCATTTCTGACTATCATCCAATCAAATTACATGATATACTGTATTCATTCAGTTCACAAACTACATTACAAACAGTGTAGATCCTGATCAGATGGCTTCTTCAGAAGCCATCTGATCTGGATCTAGACTGTTTCCAAAGGAAACGGTTGTCTTGTTCAGCCGGGGATAAGGGTTATGCCTGCAAAATTGGGCCTTTCAGGCATGGAAAAGCAGGGTCGGTATGAGGCCTGATTTGACCATGTGCTTAGTATGAGACCATTCTATAGCTTGTTTGTATGATAGAATGACATGTCAAAATTCGCTGTGCACCAAATAGGCTGAATATGATAATTATGTCTTCAGGTGATGCTGTGGAGGCTGGGAGATATCCTTATTTATATTTCTCAAAGTTTTACATGGGCTGTATTATGAGGTAGGTGTAAAGTGTTTTCTTACACACCAGACAAGGAAATCCGTGATTTTACACTGGGATAGAAATTTATGTTCTGACCCTGGTGTTCCGACCCAAAATCGAATATAATCGCGTGTTTGATAAATGCATTGGTTGAATACGACCTCGTTAAGGCTGACGTCACAGCACGTAACGTGACGTCACTAAACATTCCTGTAGTGCCATCGCAATATGACGTCGGTAACCAAAGTGACTGCAGCATTAAAAATGTAGTTAGGTAAACTGACTGGCAGTATATGACCTAAAGAGTGTTGACTGGGCCATTTAATTTCAAAACAAAACATTGTATGCATAACCTTCATTATATGACATGGTTTTATATAAGGAGTCATGAGGATAATTTTGGGATAAAGTTTCTTATTTCTCTATTAACCCATTTAGTACCAGAAACCCCAAAACGGGTACCCTGGCAAATAGTGCAGGCCCAGATCAGACGCCGCAGAGCACGGCGTCTGATCAGGGTCTCCACTGTTTGCTGAAAGTTAAATCATTTTCCAAATAAATTTTGATGAAAACACAACCCGACACCCCTAAATTTTGAAATGGACTCCTGCCATATATAAGGAGGAATATTCCATTTGGTACAAAAAGGGTTAAAGACTCGTCCAAAAGTCTGGGGAAGCCTGGAAGGGAACCCATGACCCCTTGTTTATGAGGTTTCTTATTGGTGTAAATCACTTTCTAATTCTTGTCAAGAATGGCATTTCTCAGTTTCTGGAGGAAGAATACAAGCACTCTACTGGTTAACCACTTATGTGTAAGCTTGCCCAGGGAAAGTGTGGTTAGTAAATTGGCTGGCTCAACATGACTTAAATAGTGTTGACTGGGCTGTCAAACACAAAACAGACAAAACTGCATGTATAAACCTCCTTGTATAATTATATAACAAAGATTCAGATTATGAAGGGAAATGAGGATGATCTTGAAGTAACTTTTTTATGCCTCCTCAAATGGCAGAAGGGCATATAGTGTTGCCTCTGTCTGTTTTTGCATGCATGCATCTGAAACTTAAATACGGTCAATAACTTCCTTGGTTCTGGATGGATTTTTAGCTCACCTGTCATGTAGTGACGAGGTGAGCTTTTGGGATCACTTTTTGTCCGCCGTGCGTGTGTCCATGCGTATGTGTGTGCATCCGTAAATAATTTCAAATAATTATATTTCTAATACCCCATGGCCAATCTTGATCAAATTTCATGTGAAGCATCATTAGGTAGGGGGAAAGGCTGCATAAGGTTTTTGGGCTGATCAGATTGGAATTCTGGTTGCCATGGCAACCTATAGCTCCCATAGACTTATAATGGGGAAATTTTTAAAAATCTTCTTCTCTGAAACCACAGGGCCCAGTGCTTAGATATTAAGCTTGTAACAATGTTAAGTGGTCACCTACATAAATCCTGCCAATCATGCCCCTGGGGTCCAAATTGGCCAGACCCCGGGGCCCCTTAGCTCCTATAGACTCATAATGGAAAAAAGCTTCAAAAATCTTCTTCTCTGAAACCACAGGGCCCAGAGCTTAGATATTTAGCATGTAGCAAGGGCAAGTGGTCACCTACATAATTCCTGCCAATCATGCCCCTGGGTTCCAAATGGGCCATGCCCTGGCGCCCCTTCGCTCCCATAGACTCATAATGGAAAAAAGCTTCAAAAATCTTCTTCTCTGAAACCACAGGGCCCATAGGTTAGATATTTAGCATGTAGCAACGGTAAGTGGTCACCTACATAATTCCTGCCAATCATGCCCCTGGGGTCCAAATTGGCCACACCCCGGGGCCCCTTAGCTCTTATAGACTCATAATGGAAAAAAGCTTCAAAAATCTTCTTCTCTGAAACAACATGGCCCAGAGCTTAGATATTTAGCATGTAACAACGGCAAGTGGTCACCTACATAATTCCTGCCATCCATGCCCCTGGGTTCCAAATGGGCCATGCCCCGGGCCCCCTTCGCTCCCATAGACTCATAATGGAAAAATGCTTCATAAATCTTCTTCTCTGAAACCACAGGGCCCAGAGCTTATATATTTAGCATGTAGTAACGGCAAGTGGTCACTTACATAATTCCTGCCAATCAAGCCCCTGGGGTCCAAACTGACCACATTCTGGGGCCCCTTAGCTCTTATAGACTCATAATGGAAAAAAGCTTCAAAAATCTTCTTCTCTGAAACAACATGGCCCAGAGCTTAGATATTTAGCATGTAACAACGGCAAGTGGTCACCTACATAATTCCTGCCATCCATGCCCCTGGGTTCCAAATGGGCCATGCCCCGGGCCCCCTTCGCTCCCATAGACTCATAATGGAAAAATGCTTCATAAATCTTCTTCTCTGAAACCACAGGGCCCAGAGCTTATATATTTAGCATGTAGTAACGGCAAGTGGTCACTTACATAATTCCTGCCAATCATGCCCCTGGGGTCCAAACTGACCACATTCTGGGGCCCCTTAGCTCCTATAGACTCACAATGGAAAAAAGCTTAAAAAATCTTCTTCTCTGAAACCACAGGGCCCATAGGTTAGATATTTAGCATGTAGCAACGGCAAGTGGTCACCTACATAATTCCTGCCAATCATGCCCCTGGGGTCCAAATTGGCCACACCCCGGGGCCCCTTAGCTCCTTTAGACTCATAATGGAAAAAAGCTTCAAAAATCTTCTTCTCTGAAACCACAGGGCCCAGAGCTTAGATATTTAGCATGTAACAACGGCAAGTGGTCACCTACATAATTCCTGCCAATCATGCCCCTGGGTTCCAAATGGGCCATGCCCCGGCCCCCTTCGCTCCTATAGACTCATAATGGAAAAAAGCTTCAAAAATCTTCTTCTCTGAAACCACAGGGCCCAGTGCTTAGATATTTAGCATGTAGCAAGGGCAAGTGGCCACCTACATAATTCCTGCCAATCATGCCCCTGGGTTCCAAATGGGCCACGCCCCGGGGCCCCATCGCTCCCATAGACTCGTAATGGAAAGTAGCTTCAAAAATCTTCTGCTATGGAACCACAGGGCCCAGAGCTTAGATATTTAGCATGTAGCAAGGGCAATTGGTCACCTACATAATTCCTGCCAATCATGCCCCTGGGTTCCAAATGGGCCATGCCCCGGCCCCCTTCGTTCCCATAGACTCATAATGGAAAAAAGCTTCAAAAATCTTCTTCTCTGAAACCAGAGGGCCCAGAGCTGAGATATTTACCATGTAGCAATGGCAAGTGGTCACCTACAAAATTCCTGCCCATCATGCCTCTGGGGTGCAAACGGGCCACGCCCCGGGGCCCCTTAGCTCCTATAGACTCATAATGGAAAAAAAAGCTTCTTCTCTGAAACCACAGGGACCAGAAATGAGATTTTTAGCATGTAGCAAGGGAAAGTGGTCGCCCACAAAAATCCTGCCAATCATGCCCCTGGGATCCAAATGGGCCACACCGTGGGGCCCCTTTGCTCCCATAGACACATAATGGAAAAAAGCTTAAAAACTCTTCTTATCTGAAACCACAGGGCTCCGAGCTTAGATATTAAGCATGTAGCAATGGCAAGTGGTGACCTACATAATTCCTGCCAATCATGCCCCTTGGGTCCAAATTGGCCACAACCCAGGACCCCTTAACTCCTATAGACTCATAATGGGAAAAAAAAGTTCAAAAATCTTCTTCTCTGAAACCGCAGGACCCAGAGCTTAGATATTTAGCATGTAGCAAGGGCAAGTGGTCACCTACAAAATTCCTGCCATCCATGCCCCTGGGTTCCAAATGGGCCACGCCCCAGGGCCCCTTAGCTCCTGTAGACTCATATTGGAAAAGCTTCAAAAAGCTACTTCTCTGAAACCACAGGGCCCAGAGCTGAGGTATTTGGCATGTAGCAACGGCAAGTGGACACCAACATAAAGCCTGCCAATCATGCCCCTGGGTTCCAAATGGGCCACGCCTCGGGGGCCCCTTTGCTCCCATAGACTCATAATGGAAAAAAGCTTCTAAAAATTCCTTCTCTGAAACCACAGGGCTCCGAGCTTAGATATAAAGCAGGTAGCAACGGCAAGTGGTGACCAACATAATTCCTGCCAATCATGCCCCTTGGGTCCAAATTGGCCATGACCCAGGACCCCTTAACTCCTATAGACTCATAATGGGAAAAAAGGTTCAAAAATCTTCTTCTCTGAAACCACAGGACCCAGAGCTTAGATATTTAGCATGTAGCAAGGGCAAGTGGTCACCTACATAATTCCTGCCAATCATGCCCCTGGGTTCCAAATGGGCCACGCCCCGGGGCCCCTTAGCTCCTGTAGACTCATAATGGAAAAAGCTTCAAAAAGCTACTTCTCTGAAACCACAGGGCCCAGAGCTGAGGTATTTGGCATGTAGCAACAGAAAGTGGATACCTACATAAATCCTGCCAATCATGCCCCTGGGTTCCAAATGGGCCATGCCCCGGGCCCCCTTCGCTCCCATAGACTCATAATAGAAAAATGCTTCATAAATCTTCTTCTCTGAAACCACA
Source organism: Lucinisca nassula (assembly GCA_963580285.1). Lineage (NCBI taxonomy): Eukaryota > Metazoa > Mollusca > Bivalvia > Lucinida > Lucinidae > Lucinisca > Lucinisca nassula. Next base: position 26,112 of record CAUZLF010000232.1, on the reverse strand, counting down.
GGGCCCAGAGCTTAGATATTTAGCATGTAGCAAAGGCAAGTTGTCACCTACATAATTCCTGCCAATCATGCCCCAGGGGTTCAAACTGGCCACACCCAGGGCCCCTTAGCTCCTATAGACTCTTAATGCTAAAAAAAAGCTTCAAAAATCTTCTACTCTGAAACCACAGATCCCAGAGCTTAGATATTTAGCATGTAGCAATGGCAAGTGCATCTACATAAATCCTGCCAATCATGCCCCTGGGGTCTAAATGGGCCACGCCCTGGGGCCCCTTAGCTCCCATAAACTCATAATGGAAAAAAGCTTCAAAAATCTTCTTCTCTGAAACCATAGGGCCCAGAGCTTAGATATTTAGCATGACGCAACGGCAAGTGGTCACCCACATAATTCCTGCCAATCATGCCCCTTGATTCCAAATGGGCCACGGGGCGTGCCCCGGGGCCCCTTCGCTCCCATAGACTCATAATGGAAAAAAGCTTCAAAAATCTTCTTCTCTAAAACCACAGGGCCTAGAGCTTAGATATTTAGAATGTAGCAACAGCAAGTGGTCACCTAAATAATTTCTGCCAATCATGGCCCGGGGGGCAAATTGGCCACGCCCCAGGGCCCCTTAGCTTCTATAGACTCTTCTTCTCTGAAACCACAGGGCCAAGCGCTTAGATATTTAGCATGTATTAAGGGCAAGTGGTCAAGTACATAATTCCTGCCAAACATGCCCCTGGGTTCCAAATGGGCCACGCCTCGGGGCCCCTTCGCTCCCATAGACTCATAATGGAAAAAAGCTCCAAAAATCTTCTTCTCTGAAATCACAGGACCCAGAGCTCAGATATTTAGCATGTAGCAAGGGCAAGTAGTGACCTACATAATTCCTGCCAATCATGCCCCTGGGTTCCAATTCGGCCATGCCCTGGCGCCCCTTCGCTCCCATAGACTCATAATGGGTAAAAGCTTAAAAAATCTTCTTCTCTGAAACCACAGGGCCCAGAGCTTAGATATTTAGCATGTAGCAATGGCAAGTGGTCAACTAGATAATTCCTGCCAATCATCCCCCCCCCCCCGCCCCCCCCCCCCCCCGGGTCCAAACGGGCCGTGCCTTGGGGGCCCCTTAGCTCCTATAGACTCATAATGGAAAAAAAAGCTTCAAAAATCTTTTTCTCTGATCCACATGGCCCAGAGCTGAGATATTTAGCATGTAGCAAGGGCAAGTGGTCACCAACATAAATCCTGCCAATCATTCCCCTGGGATGCAAATGGGCCACACCCCGGGGCCCATTTGCTCCCATAGACTCATAATGGAAAAAAGCTTCAAAAATCTCTTCTCTGAAACCAGAGGGCCCAGAGCTTAGATATTTAGCATGTAGCAACGGCAAGTTGTGACCTACATAATTCCTGCCAATCATGCCCCTTGGGTCCAAATTTTGGCACACCCCAGGACCCCTTAGCTCCTATAAACTCATAATGGAAAAAAAGTTCAAAAATCTTCGTCTCTGAAACCACAGGGCCCAGAGCTTAGATATTTAGCATGTAGCAATGGCAAGTGGTTACCTACATAATTCCTGGCAATCATGCCACTGGGTTCCAAATGGGCCACGCCCCGGGGCCCCTTCGCTTCCATAGATTATGGAAAAAGCTTCAAAAATCTTCTCTTAAACCACAGGGCCCAGAGCTGAGATATTTAGCATGTAGTAACGGCAAGTGGTCATCTACATAATTCCTGCCAATCATGCCCCTGGGTTCTCAATGGGCCACGCCCCTAGGCCCCTTTGCTCCCATAGACTCATAATCGAAAAAAGCTTTCAAAATTGCTCAACCCCTTGTGCTTGGATGAACAAGATGGCTAAAATTATAAAAACCTCCTTGTGTCAACCAAAATTGCTCAAACCCTCTACTCTGCCAGATATTATCTTCAATTCCATTTGTACAATATGGACCGGCCCCGATAGCTCAGTTGGTAGAGTGTCCGCTCCGGGGAACGGGAGGTCTCGGGTTCGATCCCGGGCCGCGACATACCGAAGTCGTTAAAAATGGTACTAGCTGCGCCTCGCTTGGCACTCAGATTTACGGGGTAGAGCTAGGACTGGTCGATCCAGTGTCAGGATAATGTGACTGGGTGTGGTATCATGTAATGTGTCTGGGACATGATACTTCAGTGAGGCAGCACTATAAACGTGAGCATTGAGCTCCCTGTTGCAACCAGACACCGTCGCGATATGACTGAAAAATTGTTGAAAGCGACGTTAAACCCGAATTCACACACACACACACAATATGGATCAGGTGAGCGATCCAGGGCCATCGTGGCCCTCTTGTTAAATTACATGGCAGAAATGTTAACCATCATGAGATGATGTGTCTCGGGCAAAACCCAGGACTGTACCTCCAAGGTCAAGGTCATACTTAGAGGTCAAAGGTCTAAAAAAGGTCTGAAACATAAACATGGTCAATAACTTTCTTATTTCTGGATGGATTTTGAAATTACTTGGCAGAAATGTTAACCATCATGAGTCAATGTGCCACATGAAAACCAGGTCAGTACTCCAAGCTCCAGATTGTACTTAGGGGTCCAAGGTCAAAATGATAGTCCAAAACTTAGAGTCAATAACTTTCTTATTTCTGTATGAATTTTTATGCCCATGGAATCAAAGATTCGGGGGCATATAGTTTTTGGTCTGTCCATCTGTTTGTCTGTCTGCAAAAACCTACATATTGGGCATAACTTTTGAATGGTAACTGATAGGGCTTTCATATTTCACATGTGCATTCCTTGTCACAAAACCTTTTATGTGGAACCATAATTTTTGACTTAATGACCTTGACCTTGACGTTTGACCTACTTTTTAAGAACTTGAACCTTGGCCATACTTTCGATTGATAAGTGATAGGGCTTTCATATTTCACATGTGCAGTCTATGTCACAAGACCTTTCCAACGATCAAATTGTTGATCTTGTTAATTACTTGGAAGAAATGATAACCATCCTGAGGCAATGTGTCACATGCAAAAATCAGATCAGTACCTACAAGGTCGAGTTCATCCTTAGAGGTCAAAGGTACTTGTGTTGTTCAAAACTTAAACATATTTTCAGGCGGGGGCATCCGTATCCTGTGGATGCATTTCTAGTCTTATTTGAGTCAGCACATGACAAAATTTACAAGAAACCTTGCGTGACCAGCAAAGGCTCAGATCAGCCTGTGCATATGTGCAGTCTGATCGGAGTGTTCACTGATCGCATGTACCTACTATAGGCTAATATCTATACGAAGAGACATATGCAAAAGGTCTTGTCATAGTGTAACAGAACCAGTACACTCGAGTCTCTGCACGTAATCTATAGTTCAGTATATTCTTAAATGTTTGTACTTCGCGTTGTGTTTTCCTAAATAAAAAGACTAAGTCTTTCTACAATAGTTTTCCTAGTATTTATTTACACCCATTTCTACAGTTAGTATTCAGAGCTAAGACCGCAGCTCTGAATCCCAAATATAATCCACGAAGTGGACTCTTTGAAATCGTAATACAAAAGCCAACAAACATGATCAGAGGCGCAGTATTTATACAGAACAGTAAAATGTCACCAGACATCTGCGTTCCTAACAAAATACCAAAGTCTGATGTAACTGCACTTTTCTAATGTCAAATATGTAAGTAAACAAGTTAACATTTGATAATATCGCTTTCTCATGCATTCCTTGAATGTCAAACGGTCTGCACTTCCAAAATACCAGATGGCTAATTGACATAATAATAAATAAATACTCCACGTGGTAAACAAATTCCTCAATGATTGACATGATTGCTAAATAGTCTGTTATATAACTTCACTGGAAATGTCAATTGCACTAATTGCGCATGGTTATGTAACCAGTCTGATAATAAGCCAAAATTATGTTATTATAACCTTATGTTTTGAATTACTGCCAAGCTACATGTAATCCCAACTAAAGTACTTTCCTGCATTTTATACAAAGTTATAGAAATACTATTTTAGAGTATTAAAACGAAAGTTTTATATCAGGCTTTTAAACCAACAATGTTTCCTCCATATTTACGGCCTAGCCAACACTGATTGATCACACCGAGTTGTTAAACTTACGGCCCATTCAATAGCTTTTAGGTCATACTGTTCCTGTATAAACATGACTATGTTACACACCTCCCTTTCTTAAAGTGAATCAATTAACCCCTTAATTGATTTACTCAACCAATAAACCTGCACCTTCTGATCATGTTCCTCTGAACATATAATTATACATGTAACTCAATGTTCCCCTAAACATTTTATCATACATGTAATTTCATAATGTCAAAATTTCATAATGTCAAAATTTCATAATGTCAACACATTATAAACATGCACATCATTAAACATGCACATCATTAATAAGTTTATTATTACACAGTGACCAGAATTTCATTACTTCAATAAAAGTTAACCAGGATATTTTCTAATTAAAATATGATCAGGATCTAATGTCTTAATTAAAATGTGACCAGGATATTACACGACCAGGATTATGCATTGTCTTAAATTAAAAGGTAACCAGGATAATTAACAAGCTTATAATGTTCTGTCACTAAATCTATATAATGTCACTAGGTTGTCTCGTTCGTTCTCCATTTTTATGTCGTTGTGGTAGGTGGGTTAAAGTTAAACTTCAGATCTACAACCTGAGGCGGTTGCGGAATTCCCATCTCTGGTACTCTATTTCTGGCATTAATTTTATAGAGTTTGTCCTCTTCCCCTGACGGCGTATGGTAACTATTCCTTATCAAGTAGGTTGGATATGAGTTTCCAACGGGACGACTTTCATATTCTCTTCTCATTGCGTTAACGTCGTCTGGCTGAAATAAAGAAAAATGTCACTGTAGGTAATAATCTTCACCTAAGCAAAACCTTCAGGGTTTTACCTAGGACTTTATATTAAAGTCTTCTTTCGTCTTCTTCGTCCATGCATGATCTTTAGGATCATACAAGGCACACTTATGATTATCTAAACAGTTCAATAAATGAATATATATATAATGGATTGTTCTGTTTTACTTTAACAGTTCATTGTTTTCATCATATTCATCTGTATAACATCTGTATACATATGTGCACAAAATATAATCTATAGATCTATCGTACAGAAGCAAAGCTTCAATTCTGCGTCCACGCCATCGTGGCATCCGTCCGCCTGAAGGAATCCTTTTGACCTTCAGTAGTGTTAATGACACTCCTTTCGTCAGTAAGGGCGGCTAATTCTACGTCTTCACCACTTGTTGGTGACCGTTTTACATTTACCCTCTCATGGTCATGCACATTAGTCAATCCTTTACCAATCATCTGGGTCAAACAACATTTGCTTTTTCTTAAACATAGCCAGATAATTGCAATTAATAATAAAATGAATGCAGCATTGCCTACTGTAACAAGTGTCCCATCGATATTATTCTGTTTATCATCAATATTCACTTTCTTATATACCCTCGCTTCATGAAAGAAACTTTGTAAAGGAATCTCCCGTAAACCCAACAAATGAGATGGCAACTTAATTCCCCTAAGTTCCTCCCATTGAGTCTTGGAATCATTCCAGATGGTAAAGTGTGAAATATTACGCAGTTTCACAAGTGCTTGTAATGGGTCTGACCTTTCAAAGTAACTACGCTTGCCAAAATATTCAGGCAATTGTAAATATTTATTGGATGCTTTACATGTGTTATTAAGTTTAATAATGCCAAATGGTGGTGTAATTTTAATGTCACCATTCCTGATTTCATGTGACTGACAATTTAATGTAAATGTCAAAGCTTTATTAGTGACAATTATCCAAATACCATATTGCAAATACCGAGTTACTGGTAATTTCTCATCTACAACAATTACTTGTTTACAAAACCTTTTAATGTCATGTGGGTTTTGCATGAACAACGCAATTACACAGAATTTATTAACGTTGCTCTGATAGAACGCTGTTTCTGGATTACAAAATTGAAAATGGTAGCTATTGCACATCTGGAAAATATTTTCATCCAAGAGCGAAAATTTTGTTCTGTCTTTTGAAACCATCAACATTTCAGTTTCAAGTCTGTATTTTACTAATACATCAGTTTGGTTACCGGAAATAACTGGTAATGGTAAGTTATATATTTGATACACTTCATATTCCTCCCGTGTATTTATCAATGGAATCTTAAGAATAATTCTAATTTCATTATACTTTAAATATGTTATACATGTCAAAGTTTTATAAAAGTACCATATATCTTCTCGAGGACTTTTCGGTAGTTCAAAATTATTAGGTAATTTTGATTCTACTTCAATCAAAAGTTCTTTAAGATCTTTTGGTGAAATAGTGCTTGTCGATAAATGATTCATCGATAACATATTCAGTTCAGATTTTAAATTTTCTAGATAAAATATTGCATCTTGCGTAATGAGTCTGATTTCATCAAATATCATTTGAAATTGAAGATACGTGTGAATAAATTGTTCTAACATTAAAAACTTCTGTTCAAAGACTTGCTCTACCTTATAAATCTTGCTATTAAGTCTTTGAATGACTCTGATCAAATCCATTATTGATCTTCTTTTCTCCATTACTTGTACCCTTGTCAAATTTAATACTGACAAACTAACCTGTACGTCATGTATAATCTGTTCTTGATTACTTGCCAATGCTTTGATATTTCTATTTATATTTTCAAGGTCATTTTCGGAAACAGTGCCAAATAATGTACTCATTAATTGACCTATTATGGGTATTAGTGATCTTTTATATTTACGACCTTGTTCTGCAAGTAGTTTGTATTCATCAAAGTTTTTATATACGGCATCATACGTATCAGACAATAAATCACTTTCAATGTGTAAACTCTCAAATGTTTCCACATATCCAGTAAGATTGGATCTTTTATAGTAATCTGTTATTGCTCTTACAATTCCGTCCGTACGTACGTTTTCATCATGAATTTTAGTTATTAAATTCTCAAACGGCCTTAAATCATGGACAAATGTTACAAACCAGTGTGCATCATTTATGAAGACTTGATTTGTCTTCTGAAATACTACGTTTTCGGATGTAAAGAGTCCAAAAACTTGACTTAATGTTAATGACCACAAGATAAATGTAATATACATCACATTCATCTGAAATGAATGAAATAAAAACTATTACTACTCTATGTAGTTCGAGGTATCAATTATACATTATTTACCTCCTACATCAACATTAATAAATAATAAATAAGAGGTCATTTTACAACATATTAGAAATTAACCTCAATAGTTGCTTCACATCTCCCTTATCACGAGACTTTGCTTGTCCCTTTTTCACTGGCTTCACTGACTCACCAGCGTCAATTTGCGATAGTGCCAAACATGAACGAACCTCGTTCACCTCCATGTCACTACCCAAATCATGGTTTTGAACTAAAGGCAAAGAACAGGAGTCATCAGAGTGTAACTCTTCATCACATTCCATATCTTTGACTTCGGTTTCATCATTTTGATTCTGTCTCCTTTCCCTATGTTTTAGTCGTTTCCTTAACTCCATTAAAGGTATGTCATCTTCATTTTCAGAAGTTTCTCTTTCTTGCCTATACCTTTTAACTAACTTAGCTAAAGGAATATCATTTTCTGAATCAGAATCAGACGAAGTTTCTGACTCATGGGCTTGAGGTGGTATTACATAAACAGCATCTCTTAATTTTCTATCATTTTTATCTTTGGAAATTTGCCAATCATCTACATTTGCTAACATTAAATCTCCAGCATATACTCTACTTAACGAACCATCTAATTGATTTTTAATAACATAAGAGACTGGACCTGTCTTTTGAACTATCCTATAGTAAGGTTTCCATTTTTGACCTAATTTTCCCTTTCTTTGTTTATTTTCGTAGTACACTGGATCCCCTACCTTAAAATCAACTGCTTTAGCATTTTTATCGGCATATTTTGCTTGTCTTTTCTTAGCTTTCTTAAGATGATTCCTCACATGTGTGAATGCTTTATGCTGTTCTTGCAAAGCAATCTGATGATAATCCTCACCTACATATTTTCTCCTAGGTTTTAATATATTGTCTATGGGTAAAACTACATCCCTGTTATACAATAAATAGAATGGCGAAAACCTAGACGATTCACTCACATTGAATCTGATTGCAGCCAAGCTTTGATTTAGATGTAAATCCCAGCTTTGTTGATTATCTGATACTGCTTTTGCCAAGATATCATGCAAAGTTCTATGAAATCTTTCAACTTTCGCATTACTTTGAGGATGGTAAACGCTTGTCAAAACATGGTCAACTTTAAGTTTTTGTAAAGTTTCACGAACCATTTGATTCACATTCTCAGTTCCATTGTCTGAAACAATCTGTAAAGGACAACCGAACCGTGGAAAGATGTGTTGAATGATCAAATCAGTCACAGTTTCAGCAGTTTTATCAGCTACCGGAAAAGCTTCTGGCCAACCACTGTACCAATCTACAAATGCAATAATATATTTGTTCCCTGATAACGTTGTTGGATAAGGACCAGAAAGATCAAGACTAAGTTTTGCCATAGGATATGGTGGAATGTCTGTCTCTTGTAACGGATGTTTTATTTTCTGCATTGACCTAGTTTTACAAATCATACAATCCGAAACATACTTATGAAGTTCTTTGAATAAGTTTGGCCAATAGTATTTCTGACGTATGGAGTCAAAAGTTTTCTGAACACCCATATGTCCATTTTCATCATGATATTGAGTTATCACAAAAGATCTGAGATGTTTTGGAATGAACAATCTTAAACATGGATCTTCATTCACATTTGACAAATAATACACCAAACCATCTACTACGAGATAATGTTTCTGAACATCCTTACTCTCTTCACCATTCAAAATCATTGACCTAATTTCTGAAATGTCATCATCTCTATTTTGTTCGATCTTCATATCGAAACCTCCTTTTATAAAGTCTAAACAATCACATTTCTCAAACGATTCTTCATTTGGCAAGTCACAACTAGCAAATGTTTTTGGGTCAAACTGACTGGAGTCAAGAACATTAACTTGAAATAAGTTATCATTGACATCAAGAGTTTTCTCCTCTTCAACTTCTTCACATACTTGACTATCTAAATTTTTACTTACATTGTCTGGATGTCTTGAAAGTAAATCTGCACATGTGTTTGTAGTACCAGCAATGTATTCAATACTACAATTATACCCTGACATACTCAATGCCCAAAGCTGAATTTTCTTATTCTGCATTGGTGATTCAAGTAGATATTATAAAGGTTTATGATCTGTTTTTATAACAAACTGAGCGTTATGTAAATAGTAATCTAGCTTCTGAAGTGCAAAATGTATTGCAAAAGCTTCTTTTTCAACCACTGACCATTTACATTGAGACCTACTTAGTTTATGAGACAAATAATATATTGGTTTCTCATCACCATCACATTCCTGTGTGAGACATGCACCAATACAAGTGTCACTAGCATCTGTGTATAACACATATGGTTTATTTGAATCTGGATAAACCAAAAGTGGAACGGCTGTTAAACTATCTTTCAAAAACTCGAAAGCTTTTTGATGTGTGTCCGACCATTTAAAATGAGCATACTTTCTCGTTAAAGCTATAATAGATTCAGCTATCTGAGAGAAGTTTGGAATAAATCTTCTGTAATAAGAACACATGCCTATGAACGACCTAACTTCTTTAACACAAGTTGGTTTTGGTAAAGATCTAATTGCATCAACCTTCTTTTCATCAGGTTTGATTCCTTGTTCATTAATGACAAAACCAAGATAATTAGTTTCCAACTTAAGAAAACCACATTTCTTAAGTTTCAGTCTTAAGTTATGCTGACGTAGCCTATCAAAGATAAGACTAAGGTGTCTTAAATGTTCTTCCAAGGTAGAACTAAATACCAAGATATCATCTAGATATGCTGTAGAGAATTCATTATAACCCTCTAATACAACTGACATTAGTTCTTGAAATACCGCAGGTGCATTTGAAAGACCAAACGGCATCACATTGAATTCAAACAACCCTTTATGACATGCAAAAGCTGTCTTCTCTTTGTCCTTTTCATCCATGGCTACTTGCCAATAACCACTTTTTAAATCTAAAGATGTAAAATATTTTGCTTTACCAAGTAAGGCCAAAATATCGTCTATCAAAGGCAAAGGAAAAGAATTCTTCTTTGTAATTTGATTCAATCTCCTAAAGTCTACGCAGAATCTTTTCGAACCATCTTTCTTATCTACTATTACAACGGGAAATGACCAAGGTGACCTAGACCTTTTTATAACCTCAGCATCTAGCATTTCATTGATTGCCTTATCAATGACTTCCCTATTTTTAATTGGTGTCCTATAAGGTTTCATTTTAATTGGTTCATTATTCCCTACATCTATTTGCATCTTCACTGTCTCTGTTTTACCTAGTTCAGAATCTTTATTCGCAAATAAATCTTCATTTTTAAGAATTAATTTCTCTATTTTTGTTCTAAATTTTTCAGGTACATCTAAATCTTTTAAGTCTAACTTATTTTTATCTTTTGTATTTTTAATCACTGAATTTACCTTTGTCACATTACTTTCAGTTCTTGAAATATTTGCTAATAAACCATGCCTATAAATTTTAATAAATTTATTTGTATTGTTTACAACTAAGATAGGCAAAGATCTATCTTTCTTCATTGTTGAAACAGTGTTAACAATCTGTAAACCTGGTTGATTAACTATAAAACCTTTATCAATTTGTGAAACTTCATATTCTCCCCCTATCGGTAAATCTGGATTTTCTCTAACCTTACCGTAACATATTACAGCAGTTTGAGGTTTAATTAAAGTAGTCTTTTTCATTCTAACTGTAGAAGCTATGTGTATGTCTTCTTCTAAATTAACATAGTGTTTTCCATTTATTCGGAGACATTTCAAATCAAAATAAATTCTAACATTGTTTTGTTTAAGCCAGTCCAAACCAAGTATCAGGTTCCTATTCAAATCTCTAATCACATAGAAATCTTGAGACATCTCGGTACCACCGATACAAAATTGCAAAGTAACACAACCGTCACACTTAAGCTCAGTACCATTAGCAGATTGTAAACAAACCTTTTTATTAATTAACTTTGGTCTGTTCTTAAGCTGATCATAAATACGACGGTGCATCAAAGAGCACTCCGCTCCTGTGTCTACAAGAGTTCTAAACCTTTGTTTATCAATTTTAACCAAACATGAATTTGGACTGCCCGAAACACTTATCCTAAATGTTTGTTGAGGTGAATTTCCTTGTCTGTTGTCATTAAAACCCTTTGCATCGACCTCCCTATGCAAAGAGCGTCTTAGTTTCCCGGCTGATTCGGATGTTGTGTTCTGGGTCTACCATGACCCATTGGCGGCTGAGATTGTTGTTCTTTTTTCTTACAATCCCTACTTATGTGCCCCAATTCTCCGCAATTCCAACATTTTACTTGCCTTCCGGAATCGGCAGTATTAACATTTCTGTGTTGATTTCTATTTTGATATCTATTCTGATTTTGATACCTATAACGTTGACCTCGTGAGTGGTCTACGTCCATGGGTGTTTCTTTTCTTGAAGAGTAATTATGTGACATTTGTACCCGTGTTCTTAGGTTTTGTTCATTTGTTGTGATTGCAATTGCTCCTTGCAATGTATCTGGTTGTTCTCTTAAAATTTTCATTTTTAAGTTATCTTGAATAAGCCCATCTACGAAAATGTCAATTAACTGACGCTCAACAGCATCACCCCCTTGGTTTTGATATGCCTCTTCAGCGAGAGACAAAATTCTTTCGGCAAAAACTTGTATGTTTTCACCCGGCTTCTGTTTTGAGGTTCGTAACAACGATAGAGCCATTTGTCTATCAGTTACGTCCGAAAAGCACACGGCTAACTGTTCTTTTAACTGTTGCCATGTGTTGTGTGGATTTGCAGTCATGTACCGCTGGATAAACCCACTAACAGCACCCCCTGAAGACTGATATGCCACCAGCTTCTTTCTTGCATCCGGTATGTCTGCAAGAATGGCATATTTCTCAATAGACTTAATCCATTCTCTATAATTTTTAGTGTTGCCATCAAATTTGACAACTGTAGTTGCTGCCCCTTGTGTAGTTAGAGCTTGCGAAACATTAGCTAACTCTAACGTTAAATTTTGAAAAGCCTGTGCGACAGGGTCTACTTGAGCTTGAGCCTGACCTTGTCCTTGCTGTGCTTGTGCCATTTTTTTTTTTTTTTTTTTTAATTTTAGTCAAGTAATAATTTAGTTTAACATCTGGCTATATTTAACAATTGGTAATATCTTGACCAATACACATGCCATAATACAAGGTAAACAAAACAGCACCTACCTGGTTTTGACTGTTTCTGTTTTCCGCCATTTTCTGTTCTGTCGAAGGTTCCTTTTCCCTTGAAGAAATCCTGCGAACGGCACCAAAGAAGCTCTTGTGTAACAGAACCAGTACACTCGAGTCTCTGCACGTAATCTATAGTTCAGTATATTCTTAAATGTTTGTACTTCGCGTTGTGTTTTCCTAAATAAAAAGACTAAGTCTTTCTACAATAGTTTTCCTAGTATTTATTTACACCCATTTCTACAGTTAGTATTCAGAGCTAAGACCGCAGCTCTGAATCCCAAATATAATCCACGAAGTGGACTCTTTGAAATCGTAATACAAAAGCCAACAAACATGATCAGAGGCGCAGTATTTATACAGAACAGTAAAATGTCACCAGACATCTGTGTTCCTAACAAAATACCAAAGTCTGATGTAACTGCACTTTTCTAATGTCAAATATGTAAGTAAACAAGTTAACATTTGATAATATCGCTTTCTCATGCATTCCTTGAATGTCAAACGGTCTGCACTTCCAAAATACCAGATGGCTAATTGACATAATAATAAATAAATACTCCACGTGGTAAACAAATTCCTCAATGATTGACATGATTGCTAAATAGTCTGTTATATAACTTCACTGGAAATGTCAATTGCACTAATTGCGCATGGTTATGTAACCAGTCTGATAATAAGCCAAAATTATGTTATTATAACCTTATGTTTTGAATTACTGCCAAGCTACATGTAATCCCAACTAAAGTACTTTCCTGCATTTTATACAAAGTTATAGAAATACTATTTTAGAGTATTGAAACGAAAGTTTTATATCAGGCTTTTAAACCAACAATGTTTCCTCCATATTTACGGCCTAGCCAACACTGATTGATCACACCGAGTTGTTAAACTTACGGCCCATTCAATAGCTTTTAGGTCATACTGTTCCTGTATAAACATGACTATGTTACAATAGTAGGTAGTTGCGCAGGTTGATTTGAATCTCTGCTGGTTGCACTGGTCTTATTGTAGGTTTTGTCATCTGCTGGGTCATTTTTGTCGCTCCTGCTATTAGCATGGCGCGATATAGGCGCCCGGTTTTCCGTCCGTTCGTTCGTTCGTCAAGGCGTCAACATTTGCGACCACCCTAGCGTTCACCCTAAGGTTCAAGTTTACCACCGGCGCGACATAGCCTTCGGCGGAATTCTTGTATTTTTAGCTCACCTGTCACGTAGTGACAAGGTGAGCTTTTGTGATCACTTTTTGTCCGTCGTGCGTCCGTCCGTGCGTCCGTCTGTGCGTCCGTAAACAATTTCAAATAAGTATATCTCTAATACCCCATGGTCAATCTTGATCAAATTTCATGAGAAGCATCATCAGGTAGGGGGAAAGGCTGCATATGGTTTTTGGGCTGATCAGATTGGAATTCTGGTTGCCATGGCAACATATAGCTCCCATAGACTTACAATGGGAAAAAATTAAAATATCTTCTTCTCTGAAACCACAGGGCCCAGAGCTTAGATATTTAGCATGTATTAACGGCCAGTTGTAACCTACATAATTCCTGCCATTCATGCCCCTGGGGTCCAAATTGGCCACGCCCCGGGGCCCCTTTGCTCCCATAGACTCATAATGGAACAAAAAGCTTCAAAAATCTTCTTCTCGGAAACCACAGGGCCCAGAGCTTAGATATTTAGCATGTAGCAATGGCAAGTGGTCACCTACATAATTCCTGCCAATCATGCCCCTGGGGTCCAAACGGGCCACGCCCCGGGGCCCTTTATCTCCTATAGACTCATAATGGAAAAAAGCTTCAAAAATCTTCTTCTCTGAAACCACAGGGCCCAGAGCTGAGATATTTGGCATGTAGCAACGGAAAGTGGTCACCTACATATTTCCTGCCAATCATGCCCCTGGGGTCCAAATTGGCCACACCCCGGGGCCCCTTAGCTCCCAAAGACTCATAATGAAAAAAAAAGCTTCAAAAATCTTCTTCTCTGAAACCACAGGGCCCAGAGCTTAGATATTTAGCATGTAGCAACGGCCAGTGGTCACCTACATAATTCCTGCCAATCATGCCCCTGGGTTCCAAATGGGCGACGCCCCGGGGCTCCTTCCCTCCCATAGACTCATAATGGAACAAAAAGCTTCAAAAATCTTCTTCTCTGGAACCACAGGGCCCAGAGCTTAGATATTTAGCAGGTAGCAACGGCCAGTGGTCACCTATATAATTCCTGCCAATCTTGCCCCTGGGGTCCAAACGGGCCACACCCCAGGGCCCTTTAGCTCCTATAGACTCATAATGGAAAAAAGCTTCAAAAATCTTCTTCTCTGAAACCACAGGGCCCAGAGCTGAGGTATTTGTCATGTAGCAACGGCAACTGGTCACCTACATAAATCCTGCCAATCATGCCCCTAGGGTCCAAATGGGCCAAGCCCAGGGGCCCCTTAGCTCACATAGTCTCATAATCAAAAAAAAAAAGCTTCAAAAATCTTCTTCTCGTAAACCACAGGGCCCAGAGCTTAGATATTTAGCTTGTAGCAAGGGCAAGTGGTCACCTACATAATTCCTGCCACTCATGCCCCTGGGGTCCAAACGGGCCACGCCCCAGGGCCCTTTACCTCCTATAGACTTATAATGGAAAAAAGCTTCAAAAATCTTCTTCTCTGAAACCACGAGGCCCAGAGCTGAGATATTTGGCATGTAGCAACAGCAAGTGGTCACCTACATAATTCCTGCCAATCATGCGCCTGGGGTCCAAATTGGCCACACCCCGGGGCCCCTTAGCTCCCAAAGACGCATAATGAAAAAAAAAGCTTCAAAAATCTTCTTCTCTGAAACCACAGGGCCCAGAGCTTAGATAGTTAGCATGTAGCAACGGCCAGTGGTCACCTACATAATTCCTGCCAATCATGCCCCTGGGTTCCAAATGGGCGACGCCTCGGGGCCCCTTTGCTCCCATAGACTCATAATGGAACAAAAATCTTCTTCTCGGGAACCACAGGGCCCAGAGCTTAGATATTTAGCATGTAGCAACGGCAAGTGGTCACCTACATAATTCCTGCCAATCATGCCCCTGGGGTCCAAACGGGCCACCCCCAGGGGCCCTTTAGCTCCTATAGACTCATAATGGAAAAAAGCTTTAAAAATCTTTTTCTCTTAAACCAAAGGGTCCAGAGCTGAGGTATTTGGCATGTAGCAACGGCAAGTGGTCACCTACATAAATCCTGCCAATCATGCCCCTAGGGTCCAAATTGGCCACGCCCCGTGGCCCCTTAGCTCACATAGACTTATAATTGAAACAAGAGGCCCATGGGCCACTATGCTCACCAGAGCTCAGGTGGGCACTGCCCATCCTGCCCAATGGCAGCCATGTATTTTAACATGATATCATTTTAATCCACCAAATGAACCCCCATGTCCAAATGAGCACCCATGTGGACTCAGCATCTGAAAAGTTAGGCCTTTTATGAAGTAGAGGGGGTGGGGCATGGACCCAATGGAGCCCTGGTTGGTATCACTAAATGCGTCTTATCATAAGAAACAAAAATATATATGGTTTAGCAGTGGGGATCTGTAAGGCCTCTTTAACAGTTGAGGGGTTGGGGCATGCCCTGTTGATCCCAGGAAAGCCCAAACTGTTGTCCCTAAATGTGTCTTATCATAAGGACCAAGTATATATATGGTTCAGTGCTGGGAATCTGACCGGTTTCAGAGATTTGAGGCCCTTTTATGAAATAGGAATGGCCCCTGCGGACCTCGCTACAGTAGGTGTGCTAATAATAAGGAACAAGAACATATATGATTATGGGGTGGGGATTTGAATGGTTTCTGAAATATAAAGCCTTTTATGAAATGGAAGGGCGGGGCACATTGCCTCAGCACAAAGAGACCTCCAGGTTGGTGTGATTGAACGAGTCTTATCATAAGGAACAAGTATATGGTTTAGGGATGGGGATCTGAACTATTTCTGATATATATGGCTTTTAATGAAGTAAAGCGGTGTGGCATGGCCTGGCTGTGCCCCGGGGACTCCCAAGCTGGTGTCACTGAATGCGTCTTATCATAAGAAAGATGAATATATATGGTTTAGGGTGGGGCTAAGAACATTCTCTGAGATATAAGGCCTTATGTGAAGTGGAGGGGTGGGGCAAGGCCCAGGGAGACTCCCAGGTTGGTGTCAATGAATGTGTCTTATCATAAGGAACAAGACTATAATATGGTTAAGGGGTGGCCATCTGTAGGGTTTCCGAGATATTGTGATATTATGAAATGGAGGGGGTGGGGCATGGCCCCAGCATATCCCTGGGAACCCCCAGGTTGGTGTTACTGAATGCGTCTTATCATAATGAACAAGAATATATATGGTTTAGGGGTGGGGATCTGAACAGTTTCTGAAATATATGGCCTTTTTTGAAGTGGAGGGGAGGGGCAAGGCCCCAGCGCGTCTCTGAGGACCCCCAGGTTGGTGTCAATGAATGTGTCTTATCATAAGAAGCAAGCATATATATGGTTTATGGGCGGGGATCTGTAAGGTTTCCGAGATATTGGGCCTTTTATCAAATGGAGGGGGTGGGGCATGGCCCCGGTGCATCCAGGGGACTCCCAGGTTGATGTCACTGAATGGGTCTTATCAAAAGGAACAAGAATATATATGGTTTAGGGGTGGGAATCTGAATGGTTTCCGAGATATTGGGCCTTTTATAAAGTTGAGGGGGTGGGCCTGACCTGTGCGCATCCCTGACGACCCCCAGGTTGGTGTTACTGAATGCGTCTTATCAATAGGAACAAGAATATATATGGTTTAGGGGTGGGGATCTGAACAGTTTCTGAAATATATGGCCTTTTTTGAAGTGGAGGGGTGGGGCAAGGCCCCAGCGCGTCTCTGAGGACCCCCAGGTTGGTGTCAATGAATGTGTCTTATCATAAGAAGCACGCATATATATGGTTTAGGGGCGGGGATCTGTAAGGTTTACGAGATATTGGGCCATTTATGAAATGGAGGGGGTGGGGCATGGCCCCGGCGCATCCAGGGGACTCCCAGGTTGATGTCACTGAAAGGGTCTTATCATAAGGAACAAGAATATATATGGTTTAGGGGTGGGGATCTGAATGGTTTCCGAGATATTGGGCCTTTTATTAAGTGGAGGGGGTGGGGCATGACCTCGGCGCATCCCTGAGGACCCCAAGGTTGGTGTTACTAAATGCATCTTATCAATAGGAACAAGAATATATATGGTTTAGGGGTCGGGATCTGAATGGTTTCTGAGATATATGGCCTTTTATGAAGTGGAGGGGGTGGGGCATGGCCCCGGCACAACCTGGGGGACCCTCAGGTTGGCATAAAAGCATATGGCTGAAAGAATTTTACTCAAGAAACATTTCTATAAAAGTTTTGTCCAAATATCTGCAATGACTTGGCAGTAAATGCCATTTTTCAATTTTCCCCATTATAAGTCTATGGAAACTCTAAGTTGCCATAGCAACCAAACTAATGGGCCGATATTCATAAAAAACACAAACTTTCAATCCCCCAGCCCAAGGATGCTACAGATAAAATTTGGGCTGAATCGGTCCAGTGGCTTCCGAGAAGAAGATGTTTGAAAGTGTTGACGTCAGACGACGACAGACGACGACGACAGACGACGACGACGCCGGACAACTGCCTATCCTATAAGCTCCCCCGGAGCCTTCGGCTGTGGTGAGCTAAAAAACAAACTCCATAAATCTTCTTCTCTGAAACCACAGGGCCCAGAGTTTAGATATTTAGCATGTACCAATGGCAAGTGGTCACCTACATAATTCCTGCCAATCATGCCCCTGGGGTCCAAATGGGCCACGCGCCGGGACCCCTTTGCTCCCATAGACTCATATTTAAAAAAAGCTTAAAAAATCTTCTTCTCTGAAACCACAGCACCCAGAGCTTAGATATTAAGCAGGTAGCAACGGCAAGTGGTCATCTACATAATTCCTGCAAATCATGTCCCTGGGGTCCAAAAGGCCCACGCCCCGGGGCCCCTTAGCTCCTATAGGCTCATAATGGAAAAAAAAAAAACTTCAAAAATCTTCTTCTCTGAAACCACAGGGCCCAGAGCTTAGATATTTAGCATGTAGCAATGGCAAGTGGTCACCTACATAAATCCTGCCAATCATGCCCGTGGGGTCCAAATGGGCCATGCCCCGGGGCCCCTTAGCTCCCATAGACTCATAATGGAAAAAAAGCTTCAAAAATCTTCTTCTCTGAAAACACAGGGCCCAGAGCTTAGTTATTTACCATGTAGCAATGACAAGTGGTCACCTACATAAATCCTGCCAATCATGCCCCTGGGGTCCAAATGGGCCACACCCTAGGACCCCCTTAGCTCCCATACACTCATAATGGAAAAAAAAACTTCAAAAATCTTCTTCTCTGAAACCACAGGGCCCAGAGCTTAGATATTTAGCATGTAGCAACGGCAAGTGGTCACCTACATATTTCCTGCTAAACATGCCCCTGGGGTCCAGATGGGCCACGCCCCGGGGCCCCTTAGCTCCCATAGACTCATAATGGAAAAAAGCTTAAAAAATCTTCTTCTCAGAAACTGTGAAGCACAGAACTTAGATATTTAGTATCTAGCAACATAAAATAGCCATCTACATAAATCCTGTTAACCCTGCCCCTGGGGTCAAAATTTGGCACGCCCGAGCTCATCACCTCCAATAGACTTATAATGGAAAAAAACTTAAAAAATCTTCTTCTATGAAACCATAAGGCCCAGAGCTTAGATTTTTAGTATGTAGCAATGTCAAGTGGCCACCTACATAAATCCTGCCAGTAATGCCCCTGGGATCCAAATTGGCCCCACCCCAGGGTTCTTTAGCTTCCATAGACTTACAATTGGAGAAACTTCAAAAATCTTCTTCTCTGAAACCACAGGGCCCTTAAAATAAAAAAAAGAAAAAAAAAAAAAAAAAAAAGAAAAAAAAAAAACTTAAAATGGGGAAAAAAATCTTCAAAAATCTTCTTCTCTGAAACCGCAAGTCCCAGAGCTTAGGTATTTAGCATGTAGCAATGTCGAATGGTCGCCTACATGAATCCTGCCAATCATGCCCCTGGGGTCCAAATCCTGTGGCCCCTTAACTCCAACAAACTTATAATGGAAAAAGCTTCAAACATCTTCTTTGAAACCATGAAGTACAGACCTTGGGGCCACGCCCCGGGGCCCCTTCGCTCCCATAGACTTATAATGGAAAAAAAGCTTCAAAAATCTTCTTCTCCGAAGCTATTAGGCCCAGAGCTTAGATATTTAGTGTAGAAATGTCAAGTGGTCTCCTTCACTAATAATTTTCTGGTACACGGGTGAGCGATATAGGGCCATTGGGCCCTCTTGTTAAAAAATATGTTGTGTGAACTTGGTAGAATCACCTGAAAGGTGATTCTAATGGTTCAGGTGATTCTAATGAGTACACACAACATTCTGTCACTTTAAAGAAAATCGAAAAGGCATCACTGCAATGCTTATGGTGACCTTACATTGTGTTTACCGTAATGCTCCTAAGTTTTAGGACAGATAGGTCTAAGCAAACAGTGCACACCCAGATCATTGAAGGAGCAGTCTGATCAAGGTCTGCACTGCACTGTTGCCATTCTGTCTGCACCTTTTGAACTCCTGCTGGATCGTATAAAAAATTTGTTAAAACTTTTGGAGAAATGCAAAAGTTCTCCGTGTGTCTGAACAGTCAAGATTTTTAAGTTAGTCCTCATTGACTTGAACTGCCCATGTCTGGAACAAATTTGAATGGTCCCAAAGGTGTTGTTGCCACTCAAATCTGAAAACATTTTTTTTTTTTTTTTAACAGTGGTGTATTTGGTGTATTTCTAAGCCTTTGTGGGATTCAGATTATAGAGTCACATGGAGACAATGTGGAATTTTCAAGAGTACAAGGTCTAGCCAAGGTAAGTTGACAATACTGAAGAAAAAAAAAATACAGTCAATGTTTAGTCAATGTTTAGTAGCTCTGATACCTTTGTTTGAATTGAGGTTTAACGTCCCCGTCAACACTGTAAAGGTCATTTTGGAGACGTTGCTTCCAATTTTGTGGGACTTTTACCCGACATTGAGATGAAATGACATCTCAAGCCCTGTTGCCCAATGAAACCAATAGGGTTTATTAGCATGGACGGTCCGCCTCGCACCTTGGTTCCTGGACAGGCTTAGATCCTCTAAATGGTTTACCAGTACTAGTGTGCGAGCCGGATTCAGCTCTGCGTGGAAGCATCATGCAGCCCATATATTTCTTCAAGCCCCTATGGGTGGGGGCGAAGCTCTGATACCTTAGGGAACCATGAAAATTTGTTTGAGATGGGGTAGTTTGAGCCACTGAGGGTTACTTGTAACTTCAGGGCCCAGTTGTTCAAAACATCATAAGCCTAACAATCTCATTAATGGTGAAATTGTTGACTGTCCTAGCAAGTACAATTCCTAATTTAGTATTATCTTTGCTGAAAAAATCAGAGTAGCTTTTGCATATGCAAAAGCTACTCACATTTTTTCAGCAAAAATACCAGAGTATTAGATATTTTACTTGCTAGAATAGTTAACAATTTGATCACTAACAAGCTTGTTACGCTAACAATGCTTTGAACAACTGGGCCCAGATGTACTATCCAAAGAGTAAACACAAAGGTGATAATCAGGCTAGTTGGTTTACTCTTTGGATAGTCTGATCTGGGTCTGCACTGAAGAAGCAATCTGATCAGGGTCCACACTGTTCGCTTAGGCTTATCTGTCCCAATACTTAGGTTTATTATGGTATGATTATAAGAATCCTATATGGGTGTGAGGGGTGGATGGAAAAATCCGTCCCTCGGGATCACTGTCCGGCATCACGAGGCGACGGATTTTTCCATCCACCCCTCACACCCATATATGATTCTTTTTCTTGCATACCTTCCATTTCTATTGCGAATTTTTAATGCTGCTGTCACTTCGGTTACCGACGTCCGCCATTTTGTGATGACACAACAGGAATGTTTAGTGACGTCACGCATGACGACGCCGCGCATGAGGTTGTAATCAACCAGTGCATTTATCAAACACGCGATTATATTCGATTTGGGGTCGGAACACCAGGGTCAGAACATAAATTTCTATCCCTGGGTAAAATCACGGATTTCCTTGTCTTGTGTGCAAGAATGTACTTTCATATATAATGATGTTATTATACTGCACACTACGTTGGTAATGTAGCAGTTATAACATTTATTTGATTTAATGGAAGAGTCAACACTATAAAGGTCATATGGAGCTGCTCAGTTTACCTAACCACACATTTCCTGGACAGGCTTACAGATAAGTGGTTATCCAGTATGGTGCACATTCTTTTGCCAGAAATTGACAACTGCCCTTCTTGAATCAGGGGAAGGAAGAGAATGACCATAGAAAAGTTTTACGATCAGTCTCCACTAAAGAATGCTGCCAACTGAGGAGATATAGAACCTGCCCCTTCCTGATCACCAGTTGAAAGTGTACCCAAAGAGCCACCAATGCTGACTTTTTATCCCCCAAAGCGAATAGGTTCGTTGGGATATAGCAATCAGCCTGGCCCTGGCGTCCGTTTTTTGCACAAACTGAGGTTTAGGGGCAAAACTATTTGGACAGTTTCCACCTAAGCAGTCATTCTCGAGTTCATATGCGATTTATTCTGTAGATTTTTCTTTTAAGTGGCAAAAATGTGCTCTTACATGGCTTGCCGCTTAAGAGATGTATTCAGTATGCCGATGCCTAGCCACCTAAATGTCAGTTCGTGAGAACGTTCGTCCACCCATCCATCTGTCCATTCACAGACAAAACCTTGTGATGGCCATAACTCTAATACCCTTTGAGATAAACAGTAGAATTCCTATATTAAGACCACCTTTTGGGGTGTTCAAAAGTGGTCTTTAAGACCACTTTTTAACAGTCCCAAAGGTGGTCCATGACCAGAGGACACTGAGGGCAGTAAACACAAAGAAAGATTAAGTGCTCCCTTCAAAATAAGCTTTTTTAAAGCAGAATTAGTCTTAATTTTAGGTGATCTTAATAGGGGAATTTCATTTATAGCAGTGTACATATAGTAAATAATCGGTGAGCCTTAGACAATTTTGTCGGGGCGAACCGATTATATTTTATTATTAAAGACACTAATCATGTATTTAGTTTATACCACAATTCAAAACAACCAAGGGGTTTTGCAATAATTTAGCAAATTTAAGCAAAAAAAGAGAGCAGACAGTGAGGCATGTAAAACGACATTCGGTGCCATGGCGCGCACACGTAGTATAGCGTGACGTCAACTAGTGCAAAGTTTCTGACGTCATCGCGCCACAAAGACGCAGGAAACAACATGGACGCTTAAATAAAAGTTTGTCAGCGCTATACATTCTGTATGAAAATCTGGAAATAAATAGTATATTTTAGCTTTAGAAATTATTTTCGGGGTTGAGACGCAACTGCAGTAGCAGTGCGCAGTTATTCCAACGGGCTATTCAAACCAGGAAAGGCCGAGAAGGTAAGAATTTAGCTGAAGTTTCTGAAAAAGTGTTCAAATAAATGCTGAAAATATTTTAACTTGCAGTATCCTTGTTTTCCCATGTATGAAAGGTTGCATGTTATTGTTTACGGTTGTAAATTATTGACCTGAAAAGTAGGTCCGGTATATAAACGGTCACTAGACGTATTATAGGTCAGTAGAAGGTATTATAGGTCACTAGCGATTATAGCGTGCAGTTATTCAACCCCCTTTATTAGGTTACTAGAATGCCTGATTGCGGTATAAATTTCCATTTCAGCTTGTAACTTCAGTCACATCATTGCTATTCTTTGACATGACTGTCACAGCCAATAACACCATGTGGTAAGTATTTCAAGTTTTATAATAACCCTTATCTTGCCGAATATTCATTTTAGCCACACCCATTTCTGACTTTTAACCAGTCAAATTACCTTATTTAATTTATTCCTATAAATTCATAAAGTTAATGTTAAACAGTGTGGATCCTGATCAGATGGCTTCTTCAGAAGCCATCTGATCTGGATCTACACTGTTTGCAAAGATAGGGTTGTCTGAACAGCAAGATAAGAGATAATAGAATAAATTTTTCTATACCGCAATCATGCATTCTAGTAATCTAATAAAGGGGGTCGAATAACTGCACGCTATAATCGGTAGTGACCTATAATACCTTCTAGTGACCGTTTACAGACCGGACCTACTTTTCAGGTCACTAATTTACAAGTGTAAACAAAAACGTGCAACCTTTTATACAAGGGAAAACAACGAAACTGCAAGTTAAAATCTTTGCAATATTTATTTTAACAGATTTTCAGAAATGTCAGCTAAATTCTTACCTTCTCGGCATTTCCTGGTTTGAATGGCCCGTTAGAATAACTGCGCACTGCTACTGCAGTTGCGTCTCGAAAATAATTTCTAAAGCTAAAATAAACTATTTATTTGCAGATTTTAATACAGAATGTAAAGCACTGAGAAACTTTTATTCGAGCGTCCATGTTGTTTCCTACGTCTCTGGTGCGCGGTGACGTCATAAACTTTGCACTTCTTGACGTCACGTTATACTACGTGTGCGCGCCATGGCACTGAAATGTCGTTTTACACGTCACACTGTCTGTTGTCTTTTTAGCTTAAATTTGCTGAATTATTGCAAAACCCCTTGATTGTTTAGTATTGCGGTATAAACTAAATACATGATTAGTGTCTTTAATGATAAAATATAATCGGTTCGCCCCGACAATTTTATAGGGGCTCGCTGAAGCTCGCCCCTATAAAATTGTCTAAGGCTCACCGATTATATTTTATTATTAAAGACACTAACCATGTATTTACTATATTTCCAACCATGGGGCACCATGTGGCAGCATATGAATCACAATTTATAATACTAATAATAATACAACTCCAAAATAAACACTGCAAATACTGTAAAACAACTAAAGCTTGATTCTGAGTAGCCAAAAACAAATAAAGCGCACAAGTTAAATACACCCTTTCAAGTCAAGCATCCCACCACTGGGATACGGGCAGACAAACAATGCTGACCACAACCAGTGGCAACACATTGTGGCGACTAATCAGGGCCACAACTGTCCGGCTAACACGCAAACCTACTGCCACAGGTGTTAGTCCCGCACCCGAGACATCACATACATTCCTCCAGTCCACACTTTTCATCTTCCTCCTTCCTTTTAGAAGCCTCCGTGGTCAAGTGGTTACGCTACTCGCCTTGTAAACCAGGGGTCGCAGGTTCGATCCCGGGCTTCTCCAGACTTTCGGATGGGTCTTTAAACCGAGGTCCCGTCTCCATATGACCTTAGCTGTTGGTGGGACGTAAAACTGAAACACTCACTCACTCATCTTCCTCCTTCAATTTTAATCTTTTGAAGAAAAAGAAAAACAAAACAATTCCATATGTAGATATAGCCCCAGATAAAGGGGAGAAACGGGCCTCCGTGGCCTAGTGGTTAAGAGCGCTGACTCTTGATCATTAGGTCTCTCTACGCTGTGGTTTGAGCCTCGCTCGGGTCGCATGTGAGACGCCAAGTTCTGCAACGGTAGGTCAGGTGGTTTTTCTCTGGGTACTCCGGTTTTCGCCCACCTCTGATTAACGATCGGCTCGATATGAGTGAAATAATCTTGAAAGGGCCATAAAACCCAAACCAAAAAAAAAAAAAAAAAAAAAAGGGAGAAATGGGGATAATTAAGGGATTGTTTTCCTTAATGCTTATCCGAAATCCTATCTTGTGGGTACTTGCTAGAATCGCCTAATCGTGGCAGTTCTAACAAGTACCCACAACATTTTTTGTGAAGAAATAAGAAAAATTATCATTAAAGGTGAATGGATACACCTTCAGGGGAGGCAACTCATGCAAAAGTATTTTTGTCTCCCATGTCAAGGGGGGTCAACTCTTAAAGGAAAGAATTTGCTCCTGAGGAGCAAATTCTTTCCTTTAAGAGAAGATACCTTTTTCAGTGGGACAGGGCTCATAGAAAAACGAACAGGAAGTTCATGGAAGCACCATGCAGCCCATTCTGTTTTCCAAACCCCAATGTGGGGCTCCCATAAAGTAACAGAATAGAACAGAAGTTTGGTTTATTGTTGAATATGACAAGGGAGGCAATTTTCAAGACTTATGTATTTGACCCTTATCCTGCTGAATCATGACTTTTTCCTAGCTTTGAAAACAGTGTAGATCCAGATCATTCTTGCTTTCTTCATGTGGTATTAGTTGTTGGTAGGACATAAAACTGAAACTCACTCAGTCTGCTAGCCAATAAAATGAGTCCTTCCAAAAATAGAATGTTAGACAATGGGTCCTTTTTTTTCCTAATTATGCCCCCACCATTCAAAGAATGGTGGAAGAGTGTATAGCGTTGCCCCTGTCCATTCATTCGTCTGTCGGAAACTTAAACACAGTCAATAACTTCCTTATTTCTGGATGGATTTTGGAATTACTTTGTAGAAATGTTAAACAATGTGTCACATGCAAAACCCAGGCCCGTACCTCCAAGGTCAAGGTCATACATAGAGATCAAAGGTCAAAAAAAGGGTCCGAACGCAGTCAATAACTTTTTTATTTCTGGATGGATTTTGAAATTACTATGTAGAAATGTTAACCATCATGAGACGATGTGTCTCATGCAAAACCCAGGTCCGTATCTCAAAGGTCATACTTAGAGATCAAAGGTTAAAAAAGGGTCCGAAACATACTGTAAAAAACATGTTATATATTTAGA
>CAUZLF010000231.1:59417-81270 GCA_963580285.1 Lucinisca nassula | reverse complement strand
TGTCATGGATGGACTACAATGGTACCGTTCATACCTGTACAACCACCATTGTTAGATTATTCAGACGATTCATTATGCATTTCCTTATTTCAAATGTGTATCCTCGTTAGAACCGCCTCAGTTAGTACCCAAAACCTACGCTTCAGAGCACAAACAAGGAAACTCACAGGCCATATAAAGATTTAAGTGGTTTTAGAATTGAAGAAAGATAATAATCAGATATGAAATCGAAATAAACGCAGGGTACGTGTAATTATTTTGAGTAAAATTTAACCCATTTGTACCAGAAACCCCAAAACGGTTATCCTGGCAAACAGTGCAGGCCCAGATCAGACATCACAGAACGCGGCGTCTGATCAGGGCCTCCGCAGTTTGCTTAAAGTTCAGTCATTTTCAAAATATTTTTTGAAGAAAACACAACCTGTCACCCCTAAATTTTGAAATGGACTCCTGCCATATATAAGGAGGAAGATTCCATTGGGTACTAAAAGGGGCTAAAGCAAATAATAATTATGATCGATGTAACGGTCTATTTCCCTGTTCTTGTTTTCATTTTTCGGAGACACTGTAATATTTTGAGGTAGGATGACAAGTTCTGCAACGGATTGGCAAGTATTTTTTCTCCAATACTCCGGTTTGCGGCCAACTCCAATTAATGATCAGCTCAAACAAGTCAAATAGTATAAAAATGCCGAAAATCCAAAACCACCACAAAAGTTGTAAACGCACTGCATAATTACGTTTCGAAGGAGAACATTTTCCAAACTGTTATCTTTTGCTGCGCAATGTGGCCGTCAGAACAAGAAATCGATACCACCCACAGCTAAATGAGTTTTGTTGTCGGGTGTTATATATACTACAGGTACGTTTACGAGGTGATATATATTCTTATCTTGAAGTTAAATACGCTCTTGTGCTAACCGACACAAGGGAGACTACCGTGAAACCCCATATATATATAATCGCTACAAAACCGTGTTGCTAGCCAACAACCTAGGGAAAGTAAACTCGATGCCCTGAATCCACTGCAGGGCATGAGAAAATGCGGGGTGGTATGAACACCCCGCAATTTTTTCACACCCCACAAAAAAGGTTTTATATAGAAAAACACCCCGTATCTGGCAACTTTCTTAGTATATATATATATATATATATTATATATATATATATATAGTTTGTTTTGAATAGCCAATTGGCCATTTTGTGGGAAACTAACTGTCCTTTTGGCTTTCCGCTATGGATGTTTCCATTAGGGTCTAGTTGTTTCATGTTTGTGTTTCTTTCCCTTTGGTGTCTCTGATGGGATCTGTGGGTTAATTGTATCGATTCCTGATCATTGTTGCACATTTCAGCACTGGCCATGAACAGACTCAATAAGCCGAGTCTTCTATTTTTGTTTATTTCGTGTTAGATTTGATTCCAAACGATCTGCCTATTCAGAACCCATTTATCTTCTCTGCAGCTGGTGTTGTGTTGTGTGGCGGCAGTAGAAAGTCTCCCCGTACATCATTATAGTGCAGATGATATTTTCTGGTCCTTTGGGACCACGGAGTTCATTTAGGATCATTTTGAAAATAGAGTTCTGCTAAAGCCGGTGCTAGAGTGCTAGGCAGGTGTTGCACATTTCAGTGCTGGCCATGAAGAATCTCAATAAGACCGAGTCTGCTATTTTCGTTTATTTCGTGTTTTCTTTGCTTCCAAATGATCTGCCTATTCAGAACCCATTTATCTTCTCGGCAGCTGGTGTTGTGTCGTGTGGCGGCAGTAGAAAGTCTCCCCGTACATCATTATAGTGCAGACGATAATTTCCGGTGCTTTGGGATCATTGATTTAATTTAGGATCATTTTGAAAATAGAGTTCTGCTTAAGCCGGTACTAGAGGGCGTGGCCGGTGTTGCACATTACAGTGCTGGCCATGAAGAATCTCAATAAGACCGAGTCTGCTATTTTCGTTTATTTCGTGTTTTCTTTGCTTCCAAAGGATTTAACTGTTCAGAACTAATTTTAAAGTAACGGGCAGACAACAAAGCAGATGGTAAAGGGTGTATAATACTCGGTTGATTTTTTATCGACCTTGTTTAAATATTTCATAAAGAGATAAAGTCGCCTTCCCTTGCCTTAAGGAAACGAAGTCGATGGACACGACTGAAAACTTGGTTACTGAAGACAATAAAAATATAAAACTGTGTAGACGGGCCTCCGTGACCTAGTGGTTAAGAGCGCTGACTCTTGATCATAAGGTCTCTCACCGCTGTGGTTCGAGCCTCGCTCGGGTCACATGTGAGACGCCAAGTTCTGCAACGGAAGGTCAGGTGGTTTTCTTCCGGGTACTCCGGTTTTCGCCCACCTCTGATTAACGGTCGGCTCGATATGAGTGAAATAATCTTGAAAGGGCCGTAAAACCAAAACCAAAATAAAAAAATAAATAAAATAAAACTGTGTACAAAGCAGTACCTATAGTTTTAAGAAGAATAGCTGCACCTGTCATACTTTCCAAAGCTTGATACAAGACAGACAACTTTTTGTACATTATATTCGTATTCATGTAATTTGAATCCCTCTGCCAAGGAGTCCACAGTAGAGGGAAAGAATTGCTCCCTAAAAGGGAATTCTTTACTATAGGAGTTAGATGTGTACAGTGAGTTTACCCAGCAGGCACACGTCGCCATGGCAACGTCAAATCAACGTCGGTTTCACCGACGTAGATTTGACGTTGCATAAACGTCGTGACCTACCGACGTTGATGTGACGTCACTATTACGTCATGTGCCTGCTCGGTTAATATAATGTGTGATTTGTCAGCTGGCATTTATGTTAGAGTATAGACTTTGATTATGTCACTACTGTCACTGGTTATCAGCAATGTCCCATTACTCTCATTAAAGGTCACGGACCAGGGATCCAGCATCTGGTCCTTACCCAGGAGGCAACGGAAATCAATTCCATGCATTGTTATCTGGTGCAGGGTGTTAGACATGTAGCCACAGACGTAAAGATTGCCTTCGCTGTCTATATCTATTCCACGTGCGTTACGTAGCGACGGCTCTTTGTAAATGGAAGTGATGTTGCCATGACGATCCATACAGAC
Organism: Lucinisca nassula; assembly: GCA_963580285.1. Lineage (NCBI taxonomy): Eukaryota > Metazoa > Mollusca > Bivalvia > Lucinida > Lucinidae > Lucinisca > Lucinisca nassula. Next base: position 78,182 of record CAUZLF010000231.1, on the reverse strand, counting down.
GATACGATCTTTGTCAGAGACATAAATCAGTTTACCGGATGGAGTTACGGTCATGTAGTACGGGTCTTGAAGGATCCTTTGTCCGGCACGGTCGGTGTCTATCGTGTGCTTAATGCGTCCTGTTAAGCTGACAATCTGGATGGCGGGACCGATGAGGTAATCATTGCAGACGACAAGAAGCTCCTGATTACGGTAGATGAGGCCGTAACAGTCCATGTCAATCTTAATGACCCGTGTCGCTTTCATATTCTCACTGACGGCAATGAATTGTATTTTGCTCTCAAATGGGAGACTTACAGCTAACTCTTTGGCTCCGATCACGACGATATCCCAGGGCCCAGACGACAGGCTCAAACTCTGACCACGATACAGCTTTGCATCGAACAATTTTACATTATGGTTGTCATAATCAGCTAAAGCGATCCTTCCGTCGTGTAAAAGAGCAGCGCCCTTCAAACTGCATACGTACTGGTCCGATTGTAATCTGACGTTGAACTGACCTGCAAGAACGGCTCTTCTCTCCGAATATGGTGGCTTATCTCCCTTTAATTCGGACCTTCTTTTGATGGGGGAAGCCTGGGCGAGAATATCGGATTTAGGTGTTTTTGAAAATTCATGACCCGCCAAAGGTATAGGGTTAGGCCTTCGTGGGATAGCATTTAACGTTGCTCTTTCAGTCTCTCTCGGCATTGAACCCCGTGATGCATTAACAATTGTTGCTCGCTCTGTTGCAATCAGGTCTGCTCTAGTAGGCTCTCTCTGGCTCAATCCCGGGCTGATTAGAGAATTAGTACCTACAGTGCGCGCTGACTGAGGTGGGAAATCCTGTCTCTGGTTGTTACGGTAGGTGAGATAGCCTGGCTCCGATCTAGGCACTCGAGTATTTTCGATCAAAGGCAAAGATATGCGATCAAATTCATCCCGGTTGCCTTTTACACCCATTGTCATTGTAGCTGTTCGATTCATTAGCGGGCGATCGATATCAGAGAAGGCATATCGTGGTGTCGGCGGATCGTTCGTGTTATATGTCTGAAAGCCTTGTAGACTCAACCTATCGAAGCGATTATCGATTTGTGGTGCACGGCGAACGGACCCATATTCAGTAGGTTCGGATAAACGATAACCAGAGCTACTAAAGTCCGGTACAGAACCTGTTACCAGCTGTTCTCGAGACAAAGGTGGTAATCCGTCTGATCGTGGCGACTGGTATCTTTGTAACCTGGCCTCCCGCTCTGATAAGGGACGATTAAAGTCAGTTTGCGTTTTGTAGTTTACTGATTGATAATTGGGTTGATAACCTTGTTGCTGAGGTGTTATCATGTTTTCGAGAATTGGATTCTGGAGGTTACGAGACTTTTGATTATATCTGACATTACTGGAACTGATGCAACGGCCGTCATACATCTGCATAGATTTTGCTAATCTTTCCAATGTCTGATCAGGTTTGTACTCTAATTGAATATTCTGCACGGTTCCCATTGATCTGTTTAATAGATTTAGGTATTTGTTTCTGTCTGCTACACTTCGCTTACCAGCCACAAACAGCTGCTTTGGGTTTGCGTGTCCAGCAGCTGCGTCTAAAATGTGAATAGAACCGTCAATCTGGTTAAGAATTTCTTTAGAACTCTCAGAATCTTGACCCATATCTTGACTGACCTTTTGAATTATAGTTTCCATCTCTAGCTCACTAGAAGTATCTAGTTTATCCAATACGTTCATTATATGATTTCTTAAGGCATCTCGTCTTTCACGAATTTCGTACCTTTGTTTTTCAAGACTTTCAAGTATTTCCCCTGTATCTTTTGTAATATCATCAAAATTTTTCCGTATTTCGTGCAACTCTACCGCCGCTTCAGCGACAATCTTTCTGTCTGTAGGTTCCTCAGTTATGTCTTTAATGAACATTACTCTGTCACACCTTCTATGGTCAATGTTTACGCATGCGCTGCAACACATGACGTCATGATCTGCGCAGTAGTACTCGAGGTCTTTGTCGGTGTGAACCATGCAAACCATAATTAGTGGAAGCTTTCCTACAGCTCCTGTATCCTGAAAATTGAGAACGCAGATTTTAATCCTTAAGACGCCAATACTAATAGTTGCCGTCTGCTTTGTTCTCTTCTGGTTACTTTGAAAGCCATTGTTGCAAACAGTGTGGACTAAAATCAGAGCGCCCCTATCGATACATTATGATCAGAATCCACTCTGTTTGCCTGTACACAAATATTTGCAAAACATTTGTCAGAAGAGACAACAGACGACATCTTTAGATGCAAATTTTTGGCTTCTTAAGGCAAAGATATTATATTCATGAGTGAAATAAAAATTGATCTTTACACTGCAAAAATCAAGTTTTCTGTTTCTTTCGTGCTTTAAGCCGAAATTATTAATGCAGTCTTTAAGTGCCAGCCGTCACTACAGCGAACAAACTTTCTCCACAACAAACTTTCTCCACGGAGATTTATTTCGATTTAGATAAGTTCAGCTGGTTTACAGGGTATAATACGGGTTGCAAACTTAGCTAGTGTGGCCCGGAAAACATGTATATTCCATATTTTCCAGTTCTGTGGTGTATTCCTTGCTTCCAAAGGATAACTCTTTCTAGAACATATTAGGTGTAAATCATATAATCACACGTGTAATAACACATGGTTCCAGAACTAACACGCCTGGTCATTTCACATGAAATCTATGAAACTCACTGATTGTCCGTTTCAAAAATTTCTTATCATATGACGTCGTGTCTGAGAGTGTAATAACGCCATGTAATAAATTCGATAAACCACTAGTGGATTAAATATGCAAATTAGCTAGATACGTCCCGTAACGTTACATGTACGACGTCGCGTATACTTATGGTGGAAAATTGACATTTTTGTTAATCAATCGTGAATAAAATGCATTCTAAATGTCATATGATAAATAGAAGCTTGCATTCGTGCTCATGTATTATTGAATTTATTAAACTCGTTGACGAACAGGGATCAAATGCTCGGAATTTATTAAACTCGTTGAAGAACAGGGATAAAATGCTCGGCAGCCGAGTATTTTATCCCTTTTCTTCAACGAGTTTAATAAATTCAATAATACATGAACACTAATGTAAGATCCTCTACATATAAAATGACCATTCGTATAAGATCCTCTTTTTATCAGTAAAAATTTATACAAGACACAATAGAGTTTAAATCACCCTCGATAGCTCAGTGGTTAGCGCGTTCGACTTTTGATCGACAGGTTATGTGGTCGAATCCGGGCACCGGAAGCGAGGTGTGTCCTGGGGCAAGACACTTTATGCATCTGCCCAACTCCATCCAGGTGTAAATGGGTGGCCGTGGTGTAAAAGTCACTTCCTCTCTCGCGTGCGCGTGATAACATCCGGAATGAGTGCTCGAGAGCGATTCAAATAAGCGTGAAGTTTCATCGAAATCGAACTAAAATGGATTAGTATAAGATAGAGTTCGAACAGTCAGGATAAATAAGTCATCATCTGATTTCGCGACTTGGAGAGGAATAGTTGCGTCATCAGCTGTTATCAGGTTCCACTGACGGCTGTCAAAGGACTGAACTGAATGCGTTTATGCACGGGGACTTCTCTAAAAGGAGACAACCACTCTTGCGAGCAACCAATTTTCTAGAGCAGACCCTTACTGAAATATGCACCAAACACTTTTAAGAGTTTCCTCCTTTTAAATGAGCATTCGTTCCCATTTCCTCGAATTTACCGTAGGTATCATTCACAAACTTGCAGCGCCCATTAACCCTTACAGTGCTACATACAATCATAGCAGATGACAATTTTACTTTTTAAATTATTTTTCAAGAAAGTGAAGCCAGACATTACATGTAAATCATGTAAATCGTCTACTCAGCATGTAATGTCGAGCCTTATTTTCTCTGAAAAGAAAAACTGATGACCATTTTATTTATTAATATTTTTTTTTCAGATACTATAAGAATCTTATATGGGTGTGAGGGGTGGATGGAAATATCCGTCCCGAGGGACACTGTCCGGCATCACGAGGCTTGCCGAGTGATGCCGGACAGTGATCCCGAGGAACGGATTTTTCTATCCACCCCTCACACCCATATTGGATCTTTTTTCTTGCATACCTTCCATTTCCATTGCGAATTTTAATGCTGCTGTCACTTCGGTTACCGACGTCCGCCATTTTGTGATGACACAACAGGAATGTTTAGTGACGTCACGCATGACGACGCCGCGCATGAGGTTGTAATCAACCAGTGCATTTATCAAACACGCGATTATATTCGTTATGGGGTCGGAACACCAGGGTCAGAACATAAATTTCTATCCCAGGGTAAAATCACGGATTTCCTTGTCTGGTGTGCAAGAAAAAAAGATCTTGCATGATGTCAAGCCTTATTTTCTTTGAAATAAAAAGTCAGAAATATTTGAAAATGATATCTACAAATATCATGACTGGCAGTTTAATCCTTTTTGTACCAAATGGAATCTTCCACCTTATATATAGTAGAAGCCAATTTCAAAAACTATTAGGAAATTGGCTGAAAATTTTGCAAACAGTGTAGGCCCTGATCAGACGCCGCGTTCTGCGGCGTCTGATCTGGGCCTGCACTGTTTGCCAACTACCCGTTTTGGGGTCTCCGGTACAAAATGGGTTATGTTAACATTACCTTTGGTATCTGATCACCTCTGAGGATGGTATGTTGACGAATGGTCTTAAACTTGTTGTGTTCGGTACAACAGGTGTCACATAACAGTTCACTGCACTCCAGACAAAATCCTGTAAGAAAGAAATACTGTTGTATAGCTACATTAAAAATACAATATTAAGACCACCTTTGGCACTGTTCAAAAATGGTCTTAAAGACCACTTATGAACGGAAGGATCCAATTGTAGAAATCACAAGGACAGGAAAATTGAAATTTTTAAATATGTTTTGAAAAACTGAACTTAGTCTTGATTTATTCCGGGCTTAAAAGGGGAAATTTACTTGTTTGTTTGTATTTGAGTCTGTCCTAGTCAACACTACTAAGGTCATTTTTGAGCCGGTCAGTTTACTTATCCACACTTTTCCTGGGCAGGCTTATACGTAAGTGATAACCTGTACAGTGCACATTCTTTCGCCAGAAACTGACAACTGCCCTTCTTGAATCACCCGAAGGGAGAGAATGACCGTAGAAAAGATTTCATGATCAGTCTCCACGAAAGAATGTTGCCGACCCCGGCAGGTATCGAACCCGCGTCCTCCTGATCACCGGTCAGATGTGCTACCGAGGCCGGCCTCGGGAAATTTGCTGCATATCTTATGGGGATAATACTGTTATAACAAACCCGTGTCCTTAAAGGCGTTCATCATATCCGTAGAACAAGTATTATTCAGATGAAATGTTTAATACTGTTTTGTTTTTAGCCCAAGCATAAATTGTGAGTGTTCGTTAGAACCGCCTCATTAAGGGGGTTCTAACGCGTACCCACAGCCTATGGTTTTGAGTAAATCTTTACCCCTGTAAACCCCACTTTTGTCTGTATAAAGTGGGGTTTAAAGGGGTGTTCATTACCCGGACTTGTTAAAGTGACGAGAAGCAGAATCTTCCGTATTCGAGGTTGCATTACGAAAACACTCCCGTGCAACATAGTGCATTTTTTAATATCTCCAAAATGGCTACTTTTCTGATGAAAATCCAGGATATTTTTCTTATTTATACTGCAAACATAGGTTGTGAGTGCTCGTTAGAACCGCCTCAATGAGGCGGTTCTGACGAGTACCCACAACCTATGTTTTGGAGCAGAAATAAGAAAAATAATGTTCACCCCCGTAAACCCCAGTTTTCTCTACATAGAGTGGGGTTTAGGGGGGGGGGGGGGGTGTTCATTTCACGGACTTGTTCACGTGATGGAAACACCCAGTATTGTAAATAAGATGTTTAGTCAAAATCATTTACATGATATCTTGATTGGTTGGCTCTTAATGAGGTACATGGATGCAACAACAAAAATATCTATAGCGTTTTTCACGACTGAAAGGATTAACTGATGTACAGTAGAACTCCAAAGGCTCGAACCCCGATGGCTCGTTTACCATGGATAAATCGAATCCGTTCTTGAGTCCGCAGGGAATTCCTCCAAATATGATATAGGGATAATTTAGGGTGATTTTCTTCTTTTATCTTGCATGTATATTGTGTGTACTCATTAGAATCGCATCGATGAGGCGATTCTAATGAGTGCACACAACATACATTTATAATATAGAACAACAATAAGATATCCCACAATTATCTCCATTATGCCTCCTGGTATATATATATGGCACTAACAGTAACCCTCCGTGGCTCTAACTATACCACTGTCTCGAACAAATTTTCATGGTCCCAAAGGAATTGGAGCCATCGAAGTTAATCTGTATTTAAAGAAACTGTTCAACGAAGACAGAAGAAGCTACTCAGAAGCAAACGCGATGAAAGACCCCCCCCCCCCCCCCCCCCAACCTCACCAATCAGCGCCACCGATTGTTTAATATTTTTTTTCAGAACGGTATCACCTTAAGCAAAATCAATTCCCATCACGAAAACACGCCTATATAATTTTGACCCCCTTGAACCCCACTTTTATATAGTAAAACTGGGGTTTGCAGGGGTAAAACTTATTTTTATTATTTCTGCTCTAAAATATAGATGAGGCGGTTCTAACGAGTACCCACAGTTTATATTTTGAGCAGAAATAAGAAAATTATCGTATTTTTTTCATCTTAAAATCTTCATTTTTTCGACGATAAAGGTGGCAATGTATTTGTATAGGCGTGTTTTCGTAATGATTTGTTTGTTCTCTTCTTTCTCAGCAACTTCCTAGATCTCGTGCTCTCATATTTAGTCTTGCTTTTAAGGGGAATGGGAACACCTGACAGATTTTTCCGCTATTTTTCAAAGGGAGACTATTTTCGGGACTTCCTGTTGTGGTGATAAGAATCCAGAACAACTACAAGGTAAATAATTTATACAGCAGATTATGCATGTGAACGTTTTGTTTGAATTGAGATTTTAAATTATGTCCCTGACAACACTATTTAGGTCATTTTGGGGACATTGCTTCAAATTTTGTGGGATTTTTACCAGACATTCAGATGAAATATATCTCAGTCCCTCCTATCGGGGCTTGGAGGAATAGATTAGGCTGCATGATGCTTCCACGCAGAGCTGAAACCGACCGCACATGCGTATTAGTAAACCGCATAGAGAGTCTAAGCCTGCCCAAAACAAAGTGGTGCCCTATTGGTTTGTTTCGGCGGTAAGGCTTGAGATGTCATTTCATCTCAATGTCAGGAAAAAAAAGTCTCACATAATTGGAAGCAAAGTCACCAAAATGACCCAAATAGCGTTGAATGGGACGTAAAACCTCAAATCAAACAAAAAACAACAACAAAATGTTACGTTTAGGGCACTGGTGACAAAATTCTCGCTGAGTTTATTGGAGTTTGGGACTCCCATATTTTTAACAAACAGTGAAGGCCCTGATCAGACACACATCAGACGCAGTGTTCTGCGATCTGGGTCTACACGACCTGTGTTTCTGCACAAAAGCCCAGTTCAGGTCCCGAGGTTATAAAAGAATTTTTCGTGCTCAACTAAAGTGAGCATAAAATTTGTAATGCTCATACAATTAAAATACAAAGAAGTTAAGGTATTTTTCTACTTCAGTTCAGCAGAGAATGCCGTTTGTCCTGTTCATAAATTTATTGTTGGCATTTTAAGCATCACGAAAACACACCTATATAATTTTGAGCCCCTCAAACCCATCTTTCATATAGTAAAACTGGGGTTTACAGGGGTAAACCTTATTTTTCTGATTTCTGCTCTAAAATATTGATTGTTGCTACTCCTTAGAACCGCCTCGATGAGGCGGTTCTAACGAGTACCAACAATGTATATTTTAGAACAGATATAAGAAAAATGTCCCTATTTCGGCGGTAAAGTTTACAATGTATTTATGTAGGCGTATTTTTGTAATGATTTACGAGGAGGACAAATTCATGCTCAAGTGAGTTGAGCAGGAAAAAGATTTATAACCTCGGTGCCATGTTTTTACAGATAACCTTCTTTCCATAGCATTCTGGCGCCACACCGACAGTCGACCCAAAAATCATCCTTAGGGTATGACGTCAACTGTTCGACGTCGTGTGCCACATGTACATAAAATCCTTTATCATATGACGTCGCGTCTGAGAGTGTAATAACGCCATGTAATATTTTCGATAATCCACTAGTGTATTAAATATGCAAATAAGCTAGATACGTCCCGTTACGTTACATGTACGACGTCCTTAACGACTCGCGTTTACTAATGGCGGAATATTGATATTTTTGTGAACAATCGAGAATAAAATGCGTTTTAAATGTCATATGATAAATAGAATCTTGCATTCGCGCTCATGTATTATAGAATTTATTAAACTTGTTGCGGAAAAGGGATAAATTGCTCGGCAAAGCCTCGCATTTTATCCCTTTTCCTCAACTCGTTTAATACATTCAATAATACATGAACACTCATGTAAGATCCTCTATGAAGCGTATTTGGATTATGATACTGACATTTTTCTGCAAGTGTAAGCAAATTTACCTTTATAATGCAACCGGTCAGATAACGCAAAATCAGTCCAAACATTTTGTCGGACTACGCGAAATTCTCCAGACCCAGTCACTTATTGTGATTAAAAATAGTGCATAGTCAACGTTGTTGTATGAAGTCATATTTTTCTGTTAGCACGTAACTAATACCCAACGCCTAATAATAGTCAGAAGAATTTTTAACTATACATAGGACATTCCGGTCAATTTAAATAAAATTTTATGAGTACACGTATAAAAACAAAGTAGTCGCAGATAGGATTGACTAGGCGGAGCTATTCAGGTTTTGTCAATATATGTCAAATTCGCTGAGTCCACCAGAAGATTCGGTAGAGCGCCTTTCGCACGCTTTCTACAAGCGGACGAAATTGTCATATACGCCACAGCTATACTTGTGTTACAGTTGAATTCACACAATCGGGTGACTTGGTTTACCTTTTTGTTAATGGACTATTCCTAAGGCAGGTACAAACGATAGCTCCGCCTAGTCAATCTTATCTGCGACTACTTTATATATGTTTATGATAAACATCATAACATGCGTTTTTTTTTATTTGGTTTTATGACCCTTCAAATATTATTTCACTTATTTCGAGTCCATCGTTAATCAGAGATGGGCGAAAACAGCAGTACCCGAAGAAAAACCATCTGACCTTCCGTTGCATAACATGGCGTCTCACATGTGACCGCATTACATGCGGTATTTGTCATCAACCGAAGGACCAGAAAGAAAAAAAAAAGTGAACGCCAAAAGGCCTGTAGGACCTGGGGCAATCCCTTGAAGTCCCGATCACGAAAACCCCATGTCATAATCTCTATTTACCAGATGCAGGTGTTGTTTTGTCTTCAAACTTGCACGGTGCACACTCGCCATTGTCGCCATGGTCACCTGAAGATTTAGCGTTCTTCTCTCTTTCACAAACAATACATTCATAATCTTTTACTGCCACTAATGGAGTTTTTCGTCCGCCCCTTTGTGAACCTGTCAGAAATAGATAAATAAAGAAAAAACTTCTAAAATGAGGAACCATAAACGAAATTCTATTCTAAAGGTTTTAACCCGTTGGATGAGAAGAAATTCTGCATTTGAAGATTTTGTTTGTTTGAATTGAGGTTTGACATCCCGTCAACTCTATTTAGTTGCCGTCTGTTCATGTCGCCTGTTGCATCTTCATGCAAACTTTATCAAATATATTTTTGCGTACATGCAAACAGTATTCACCTTATTTGCATTACCTGCTGGTTCCTAGTCTGCAGCTTATCAGTGTTGGAAAAACAGGTAACCAGACCCCCCTGACCTTAAAAGGTCAGGGGGGTCTGGTTACCTGTTTTTCCAATATTGACAATGTGCAAGCTGGGAGCCAGCAAATAATGAAAATATGGTGAATGGATCCTGTCATACTGCTCATCTTGGTCCACACTACTTTCAAAACAACCACATACTGCAATTGTTGTGATTGGCAACCCAACGGTTAAAATACATCGCAAAGGTGATACATGGGTCAACTCTTAAAAGAAAGGATTTATGCCTGAAGGTTAAAATTCTGTTAGGAGGATAGGAGACAAAACTATTTTAAGAATTAGAAAGAGTTTGAAAGTGTACCCATTCTTCGTAAGCCGATAAACACGTGACAAAAAATAATAATAATAATAATAATAAAAAAAAAAACAAAAAAAAACAGACCGCCATAAATGTAAACGGTTTAATTTCGGGATCCCCAAAAAATAATAAAATAAAATATAAAATAAATAAATAATGTAAACGGGGTTAATTTCGGGATCCCCCAAAAAAAATAATAAAATAAAATATAAAATAAATAAATAAAAATAAATAAAACTCACTCCATCACGTTAACAAGTCCGTGAAATGAACACCCCTCTAAATCGCAATTTGTATAGCATGTGTCCCGACGAAAGCAAACGCTTTCTTTATGAATAGTCTCAAATAGAAGACTTCGCCCCCGCCCATCGGGGCTTGGAGAAATAGATTGGGCTGCATGGTACTTCCACGCAGAGCTGAATCTGACCACACACGAGTACTGGTAAACCGCTTAGAAGGTCTGAGCCTGCCCAGGCAACGCGGTGCGAGTCAGATCGTCCAATGCATATAAGCCTTCTGGTTTCATTGGGCGGCAGGGTTTGGTATGTCATTTCAACTCAATGTCGGGTAAAAGTGCCACAAAAGTGGAAGCAACGTCTCCAAAATGACCTACATAGTGTTGACAGGGACGTTAAACCCCTATTCAAACAAACTCACATAGAAGAAAACATTCGGAGAAGAGTAGGATCAGAAACATGTACATCACAGTACTAATTCAGAAGAAAAATGCCATTGAAGACGCAACTTTTCAGAGAAAACCTGGAGTTGATCAGGGTATATAAAATTGCCTTTATTATTGCTTATAGATATAGATTGTGGGTACCCGTTAGAACTGCCTAACGGGATTAACGAGCACCAAAGATTTATATTTCAAGCGAATATCGGAAGGTTTACTAAAAAAGATACCAGCCTTTTGAGAATGCACTATGTCACACGGATGTGTTACCCTAATCATTCCCCGTACCCCTTCCGCTCATAAATATAGACCGCAGGTGCTCGCTATATCTGTCTCATTGGGGCGTCTCTAATGAGCTTTCCGCAATCTATTAAGCTTCTCGCACAATAAGAAAAATACGACATATACTCGTATGACAGTTTTGCAGACTCACCGAAATCACAAAGGTGTTTTATCTTTATACAGTAAAATTCCTATATTAAGATCACCTTTGGGACTGTTAAAAGTGGTCTTTAAGACTCTAAGAACACTTTTGAACAGTCCAAAAGTAGACTTTAGGACAACTTTGAACTGTGCAAAGGTGGTCTCTTATTAGGAGACACTGGGGTTAGAAAACGGAAAGAAAGAATAGCTTAACCACCTTGTAACTCTCAATAAGGTTTTAAAAGCAGATTTAATCTTAATTTAGTCTTAGGTGGTCTTAATCTAGTTCACCATAATGCAACATACCTTTTGTGCTCCTTTTACTAGTGGCTTGCTCCTTCACGCTCTTAACCGGACATTTGTTGAGGCAGTTGAGACAGTAATGATGTTTGCATGGTAGCTGCGCCAGAGACTTATCGTGTTTACCGCACATCGAACATACAACTTCCGGCTGTTTACCGCCAGTACGTGACTTTGCTCCACCTCTGACGGAGGAAGGTGGTCGACTTCTTACCGAAGATGGTGGGCGACTTGTTGGCGTCCTGCGGGATGATCGCGGTGTTGCTCGTGATGACATCTTTTTTAACCCTTCTCTTGCTGAATATTCAGTTAAGCCACACCCATTTCTGACTTTGAACCAATCAATTTACTTGATGTAATTTATTCCTACAAATTCATGAATTGAATGTCAGTGTAGATCCTGATCAGATGGCTTCTTCAGAAGCCATCTGATCTGGATCTACACTGTTTCCAAAGATAGGGGTTGTCGCGAACAGCATGATAAGAGTTAAAAGCTCTTTTGCTTTTGATTTTGATATTTTACATGTACTTTATCTGACTTGGGGAAAGCCAGTCAACGTCGCTACATGTCCGTGAAATTACAACCCCTGTTAACACCTTATAGAGAGAAAAGTTATGTCATTATTTTTCTTACTTTTGTTCTAAAACAGATCGAGGTGGTTCTAACGAGCACCCACGATCTGTGTTTGAAGCAGAATTAAGAAAAATATCACAAATTTTCATCAGAAAAAAATGTCCACCGCACGATTTGGAACCACGAAATAATATGAAATCATCACGAAAAACGCCTTTTCAAACATATTTAAATTCGGCTATTTCTCATATTACTGCTCAAAACAAGAGATTGTGGGAACTCGTTAGAACCGAACTCGTTAGAACCGCCTCGGCGAGGCGGTTCTAACGAGTGCGCACAATCTCTTGTTTTGAGCAGAAATAAGAAAAAACCCAGTCTTACTATACAAAAGTGGGGTTTAAGGGGAGGGGGGATCAAAATTATGTTTTCGTGATGCGTACGGATGTATTATCCTAAAGCTTTGCACAGTTGTTTTTAATCGTGTTTTTTTACTTATCTTATTCTGTCTTCAATGCACTAAAATGTCCTTTTGTTTAACAGTTAAACATGGATCCATTTTTGTATCACAAAGTTTCTGATTAATTATGAAATTAAATTTTGGTCAGGAAAAGAAGAAGAAAATGTGAAAGTTGACATTTTTAACTTCATTGCACAAAAGGTAAACACCAAATCATAATTTTCGCATAGTTTACGCTTTTGTTTTTCAAAGGTTAATCAGATATACTCTCTTTAAATATTTTTTAAAACCAAATATCTCTTTTTATTGGGGTTTTGTTTTAAAACGATTTGGGTGACTAGTCACGATTGTTTATGAAATCGATTTGTGAAGTTTGAATATATAGTTTTTAAGCTTTTAAATTTTTATACCTCTTTTTTCTTGAGGGGCATTTCATGGTGCTAAAGTAACTTTACAGGAGTAGTCATTTCATATGAGATCATTTCATAAAAAAATTATGAAACAAGCCTTTACTGAGTTTAATAAATTTAATATCAAATGGTCACTCTTGTAAAGTCCATTCCTTAGCATTTAACAATTTTACATTACGAAAACACGCCTATACAAATACATTGTAAATTTTTTTCGCCAAAAATCTAAAATTTTAAGAAGAAAAATTGTGATATTTTTCTTACTTCTGCTCAAAATATAGATTGTGGGTACACGTTAGAACCGCCTCATCGAGGCGGTTCTAACGAGTACCCACAATCTATATTTTAGAGCAGAAACAAGAAAAATAATTTACAACCCTGTAAACCCAAGTTCTACCATATCAAAGTGGGGTTTGAGGGTCAAAATTGTATAGGTGCGTTTTCGTGATGCGTCTTTATTGACACTGAAGTTCTAAAAGATTTTCATTAGAAATCATATTGTTGTCATGGCCAGTGAAGACTCGGACCCGCATGCAGTCTGATCAGGGTCTTCGCTGCTCGCAGGTATCTTCTATAGTTATCAGGCAATCCACATCATGCTAAAAATATATTGAAATGAATACCCCGTAAACCCCAAAACTGGGGTTTATGAGTTCGTTTTCATTATTTTTATTTTTGCTCCAAGACATAGGTTGTGAGTACTCGTTAGAAACGCCTCAATGAGGCGGTTTTAACAAGCACCTACAACCTATGTCTTAAGGGGGATGGGAACACCATCAGGGGAGGCAACTCCTGCAAAAGTATTTTTGTCTCACATGTCAGCAGGGATCAACTATTAAAGGAAAGAATTTGCACCTGCGGAGCAAATTCTTTCCTTTAAGAGTAGACCCCTTTATCAGTGGGGCAGGGCTTATAGAAAAGCGAACAGCAAATCCCGAAAGTTGTCTCCCTTCCAGGTGTTCCCATTCCCCTTACGTAAAATAAGGAAAATATCAGAGATGTTATTCAGAAAATTAACCATTTTGGAGGTACGGCAGAATGTACTATCCCAGAAGGCACACGTCGCTGGGGTAACGTCAAGTCAACGTCGGTGCCACCGACGTAGATGTGACGTTGCATAAATGACTTTGTACTGACGTTGATTTGACGTCACAATTACGTCATGTGCCTGCTTGGATGTTACACGACTGTGATATCGTAATGAAAACAGATAAGCGAAACTCTCTTGCCAGACAGGGAGGATGCGCAGAATGATCTAAGTCTTAGCAGATCCAACAGGTCTTACTGTGGGATTGGTCATGCGCTGGCTTGATATACGCTTAATGTTAGTAAGTTCGCGTACCGGACACACTCGTTAACCCCGCGGCAAGTAGGGTTATCCCATTCTGTACCCGAAACCCCAAAACGGGTACCCTGGCAAACACACTATTTGCAAAAAGTTCAGCTATTTTCCAAATAAATTTTAAAGATAACACAGCCTGTCAGCCCTAAATTTTGGAATAAGCTAATGCTATATATAAAGAGGAAGATTCCATTTGGTACAAAAAAGGTTAACATGGTTTTCATTATTTCCATACTTCTGAGAGAAAAAAAAAAAAAAAAACAAAAAAAAAAACGTAGGTTGGCGGGGTAGGAGTTGGGGTCTCGTTAGAATCGCCTCTGAGACGTCTCTTACGAGCACCAACAATCTATTTTTGGAGCAGAAGTAAGGGAAATGTCATTTCTTTTCCATCTGAAAAATGCAAGATTCACATGAAAGACGTCACTGATGGTATGAATTTATCGTATTTTGAGGTGGTATCTGTCGGCGGCGATGTACGTCTCACGGCTTTGGGGTGCCCAACTGGTTTGTTCGTGTCGAGGTTTTATGTCCCCATCAACAGTACTTAGGTCATTTTGGAGACGTTGTTGAAATGACATCTCAAGCCCTACCGCCAAAAGAAACCGTAGAGATTATAATACATGTGCAGTCCGATTCGCACGCCCCCGCCCATCGGGGCTTGAAGAAATATATGGGTTGCATGATGCTTCCACGCAGAGCTGAATCCGACCCGCACACGAGTACTGGTAAACCGCATAGAGGATCTTAGCCTGCCCAGGCAAAGCGAGTCGGACCGCCCATGCATATAAACCCTGTTGGTTTCATTGGGCGGCAGGGTTTGAGATGTCATTTCATCTCAATGTCGGGTAAAATTCCCACAAAATTGGATGCAGCGTCTCCAAAATGACCTTTACAGTGTTTACAGGGACGTTAAACCTCAAACAAACAAAACAAAGCAGTCGATTCGCACCACTTTGCCAAGTCTTAGACCTTCTAATCAGTTTTTCCGTCAGTTTCAGGTCTGCACAAAAGCAATGTGCAGCTCAATCTACAATGTATTTCTCCAAGCCCCGATGGGCGAGGTGGGCCCAACTAATGTTAGCTTTCGTCGGGCAAGGCCTATGCAGCGCGTTAAAATAAAACATCCGTGTGCAACATCTCCATATGTGGAGTTGAAAACAAAAATATATTTTCCTGATGTCTGTTCCAAAACAACAGAGTGCACGTGCTCGTTTTAACTGCGCCATTGATATTTTCAGCCCGAATTAACCTATTTCTATATATCCTTCAAAACCAAATTTGTGTCTGTAGAGTTTACATCACGTTAACAAGTCCGTGAAATGAACACCCACTAAACCCCAATTATATATGGAGAACACTGGTGTTTACAGGGGTGTACATTATATTTCGTATTTCTGCTCCAAGCCATAGGTTGTGGGTACTTGTTAGTCGCCTCAATGAGGCAGTTCTTACGAGTACCCACAATTTTGCAGTATAAATAAGAAAAATTATCACGGATTTTCATGAGAAAGGTAGCAATTTTTGAGATGTGAAAAAAAAAATGCACTGCCGCACGGGAGTGTTATCATAATATAATACAGTAGAACTTCGAAAGCTCGAACACCGATGACCCGTTTACCATGGATGTGTCGAACCCATTCTTGAGCCCCTATGGAAATCCTCTACATAAGAAATATTGGGGTTAATTAAGGAGAGTTTAGTCTTTTATCTTGCAAATGTATGCTGTGTGTACTCATTAGAATCGCCTCGATGAGGCGATTCTAATGAGTACACACAGCATACATTTTCATTACAGAACACCGAAAAGATGTTAAAAAGTATCTTGTTATGCCTCCTGGCAGTAACCTCAGTGGCTCGAACTACCCCTGTCTCGAATTAATTTTCATGGTCCCAAAGGGGTTCGAGCCATCGAAGGTCGACTGTACAATGAAACATGTTATGGAGCGTACCGTAAAAATCCTAAAAGTTTGGACACCTTGAGGATTTGCTGTAATTCTCCTAAAAGTTTAACCAATTTGTTTCATGATCCAGCAAGGAGTCCAAAAGGTGTAGACGGGTTAGCAAATAGTGTAGACCCAGGTCTGCACTGTTTGTTTGCTTATGCCAATCTGTCCCAATACTTAGGACCATTTTGGTTGGTTGGTTGATTTGAGGTTTAACGTCCCCGTCAACACTGTAAAGGTCATTTTGGAGACGTTGCTTCCAATTTTGTGGGATTTTTACCCAACATTGAGATGAAATGACATCTCAAGCCCTGTCGCCCAATGAAACCAATAGGGTTTATTAGCATGGACGGTCCGCCTCGCACCGCGGTTCCTGGACAGGCTTAGATCCTCTCAGCGGTTTACCAGTACTAGTGTGCGGGCCGGATTCAGCTCTGCGTGGAAGCATCATGCAGCCCATATATTTCTTCAAGCCCCTATGGGCGGGGGCGTCTTAGGACCATTTCAAAACTGTTTTGTCTGAAACCGTTATCCATCGTTCTTATTTATCTACAGATGACACACATTTGATACGAAACAAATACCTTAATATGAATGGAATGGTCACCATGACAGGTGAAAAAACTCTCCTTTCTATACCACTGTGGGTTGCTGACTTCAAGCAAGGCAATGAGAGAACTGATAATGCTCCACAGTTGAGTAGGCTCAGGTTGAGACAATAAATCGCATTGTGTTGAATGATAGACGTGTTAAGTCCAACATATTGCAGACAATGATCATGCAACTGTTCAAAGGGGACAGTTCCAAAGGTGATCTTTTCTAAAGAGACACTGGGTGAAGAAATACAAAGAAAAACAGAAATCTTCTCAATAAGCTGTGCCTCGATTTTAGGTGGTCTTAACCCTTGTCCTGCTGTTCCCGGATATGCCTTATTTTCCAAACAATGAAGATCCAGATCAGATGGCTTCTGACGAAGCCATCTGATCAGGATCTACATTGTTTGTCATTCAGATTGTGAATTTCCTGCAATAATTTGCATCAAGTAATCTGATTGGTTGATAATCAGTAGTGGGTGTGGCATATTTGAATATTCAGCAGGACAAGGGTTAATAGCAGAATTTTACTGTATTTTACACCCTAAGCAAATTCTTTCCTTTAAGAGCAATCCCTATAACGAAGGGTGATCTGCCATCCATGTGTGATGTGCATTAGAGTTTTGTTTATTTGTTTGATTTGCGGTTTAACGTTCCCGTCAACACTGTATATGTCATTTTGGAGACGTTGCTTCCGATTTTGTGCGACTTTTACCCGACATTGACATGAAATGACATCTCAAGCCCTGTCGCCCAATGAAACCAATAGTGTTTATAAGCATGGACGGTCCGACTCGCACCTCTTTGCCAGGGCAGGCTTGAATTATCTAAGCAGTTTACCAGTACTCATATGCGGATGGTTTCAGCTCTGCGTGGAAGCATTATGCAGCCTATCTATTTCTTCAAGCCCCGATTGGCGAGGGCCGGATATGCATTAGAGCTGTGTATATTATAGACACGTGTATATTTTGCAACTTCTTATTCTTTTCTTCTTCTTCTTCTCCTCCTCCACTTTCAATTGCAATGTCATTATAACACCCGAGCCGAAATGCGCACATATATAATATATATAAAAGCGGTGTGTCTGATCGTCCATGCTTATAAACCCTATCGGCACCTGGCTATCGGTTTCATTGGGCGACAGGGCTTGAGATGTCTTTTCATCTCAATGTCGGATAAAAGTCCCACAAAATTGGAAGCAACGTCTCCAAAATGACATATACAATGTTGACGGGGACGTTAGACCTCAAATCAAAGCATTGGCTTTGTGGGTCCTGTTTTGTTATCTGTCAACAAATGGGATATCCATCTTGCATTATAATTATTTGCCTAAGTTGTTAATGCTTCTTTAAAATACCATGAACTCATGCAAACAACAAGTTAAGCAACCAGGCTAATTGCCTCACTGTGAAAATAACATCTTTTGTGGGATATTTTCGCTGTTACTTTTAGTTGTTGATGTTGCAGGGCGAGCAGCATCTTTAAGTTGCTGCTGTCCGCTCCTATATTTATCTCCCCAGCTGCAAATCATCCTGTTAGACATTTCCCCACATAGGTATCGCATACCTCACTGTGGATATCTGTTTGAGTTGAGTTGCGATCTACCTTTTATAAAGTCCCTAAATTAACTCTCCCAGTCATTTTGATTACTTTAAAAGAAGTCAGTGAAGTTGTGACCAAGACTTTTAACTATGTTACTCTTTAGTGTTCACTCTATAGACACCAGCCTCGGTAGCTCAGTCGGATGCGCGTCTGACTGGTGATTAGGAGGACGCGGGTTTGATACCTGCCGGGGTCGGCAACATTCTTTCGTGGAAATTGATCATTAAATCTTCT
>CAUZLF010000231.1:46338-59394 GCA_963580285.1 Lucinisca nassula | reverse complement strand
ATACAGTAGAGCTAGGGTCTGGCCCAGAAAACATGTACACTCCATATTTTCCTGTTTTGTGGTGTATTCCTTGCTTCTAAAGGATAACCCATTTATGGGGGACATGCCTATTTGTTTTCTTATTTCAGCTTATAAATATAGGTTGAGAAAATATTTGAAAAATATCAGATTTTTTGTCTGAACATTTTGATTTTTTGGTCATAAAATTTTCACTATACTTAAATAGACCTTTTTCGTATTGGATTAGCAGTGGCATCTACTGGGTTGCCAGAAGCGGGTACATTGTTTATACATAGCTCAAATCTTCTCTCTTGGTTCAGATATTGCTCAAAACATATAAAATCCTCGGCTACACATAGGTTTCCCGACCCAAACAAATCTCACATCTTGCTGTGTAAATCAACTGGGACAGATTTTCTTAAACTACTTTACGGAAGCACGAATGACAAGCCGCCCCTAAAAGCTAAATCAAATACCCAAACTGAACATAAAAATATATCACTTAAATGATAAAAGAAATCTTATAAAATCAACATAGCGACACAGAAAGTGAAGGGTCTCCGATATGGTTCTGGATCGCTGACCCGCGTAGGGGTGAACCTAACTTATGGGCTTCAAGTTCACATCACGGTACGGAGGACATCATACTGTATAAATCCACCCCTTGAGCATCTCCTGACACCAACATTTTTTTCCGTACCTCTGGCATCAGAGAAAGTGCGCCAGGGCAATTACTGAATGAGTAGAAGCTCACAAAACCAACCAACACATCCCCTGTTCTGAATAATGTTGAGAGTTGATACCTATAAGGGAGAAGTTTCAGTCAGTAAAATTTGACCTTACCGTGTACAAACGTGAGGTAAATGTTGAATGTATGTGGTATTTCTGCTGGGGTTAGTTTTTATTTAACAAAGCCAGATTTGTGGCCATGTGCACTATATGGTCCTGATAAACGTGTATATTGTGCATGGAATAATATTTGATAAAAACAAACACAGAATGTCTAAATGTGTTTGTGCTGAAGCGCCCTTCTGGAATGATTTTATTGAGCTTATTCAAGACGTGTCATTGTTTCGACTTCCAGTCTCGTTTTCTTTGTTTGCTAGCGGATAAGACACACACCGGACTGCACAGCTACAGTGGCGATTTAGTTTTTGTTGTCCACGGAAACGGATGCAAAACTCTTTTCAACGATTTGAAAACGCAGCGTTTAGACCACGCTTAAACGATCGTTTACATTTTCAACCAATCAGATCATCGTTTCTGAAACGTTTCAAGCGTTTCGTATATCAACCAATCACATTAGCGTTCGAAAAACGCTGTCATGGAAACCGTTTCTGGTTTCATATGTTCTTTTTCGTTAACCAATAAAAATCCCGTAGACACACTTTAATGATAATAATAATAATGATAATTAATAATAATGAATAAAAATAAAAATAAATAGTAATAATAATAATAATTATTATTATTATTATTATTATTATTATTATTATTATTATTTTTATTTATTACTATTTTGATTATTTTTATTATGAAACAGAAAATAGATAAAAAATAATAGCGAAATGATTTTAAGGTAAAGAGGATCTCCTGCAATAAACAGCAAATTGTGTTTAACAGAAAGAAAATGTTTCCGGATTCTGTAGCTCAGTCGGATGCGCGTTTAACTGTTGATCCAGATTCGCGGGTTCAATGCTTGCCGGTGAAAAACAAACTACATAAGAACCTTTCATACATGGACAAAACATTAACCGAGAAGACTCTGTTTTCTATAGTTTTCGAATGGTTTTTGTGAGGGAATTTATTGTTCTTACCCATTACGTACGGCCGCTATATTTTAGGAGAAAAAAAAATATACAATGAATTTGACATTTAACATGATTTTTCAGTATATGTGATCTCAATAATTATCCGTCATCAAATTAACATTAGATGACAGATGTCTTCTTCAATCATCACGAAAACACGCCTTTATAAATTTGACTCTCTTAAAACCACTTTTGTATTGAAAAACTTGGCTTGACAGGGTTAATTATTTTACATTATTTCTACTCAAATAAAGACTGTGGGTAAACGTTAAACCCGCATCGCCAAGGCGGTTCTAACGACTACCCACAATCTATGTTTTGAGTAGATATTTGGACAAAAATATCAGAACTTTTATCCCAAAATTTACAATTTTGTTGTAGAGTAGAAGTTTTCAATTTATTTGATTAGGGTTGTTTTCGTATTGGAACAAAAATAAATTGTATTTGAACTGTCAGAATCAGACACACGTTAATATTTTTTCTTTTTTTTTTATATTTCGGCGGTGAAAATATTTCATTTTTAATTTTATAATATACTAAGCCGCGAAATCAATTTATATCTGAAACAAATAAAAATCATCGCTTCACCTCATTACAAAAACACGCACTTTCGTATTTTGAAAATTTTACCAAAAATCTAAGAAAAGTATTATAGTTTTATATTTCTGCTCAAAGCATAGATTGTGAGAACTCGTTAGAGTCGCCTCGGTGAGGCGTTCTAACGAGTAACCACCATCTATGTTATAAGCAGAATTAAGAAGAAATATCACAATAACACACCCGTGCGACATAGTGGATTTCTTTTTCAGATCTCCAAAATGGCAACTTTTCTAATGAAAATCCGTGATATTTTTCATTTATGCTGCAAATATAGGTTGTGGGTGCTCGTTGGAACCGCCTCAATGCGAAGGTTCTAACGAGTACCCACAACCTATGTCTTGGAGCAGAAATAAGAAAAAATAATCTAAACCCCCGTTCACCCCCATTTTCTCGATATAAAGTGAGGTTTAAGGGGGTGTTCATTTCACGGACTTTTTCACGCGATGATGTAAACCCATGTAAATTCCAGTAATATTATATAAAGGTTTGGTTTAAGGGCTCAAAAAATATAGGCTTGTTTTCATGATGTCGTGAAAACACGGTATGTTCCTATTGTGAACAATAAATATGATCGCGATATCTTCACAGTGGCAGCCTGGACTACTTTTTCAATATTCTTTTTTCATAAATGCCAAACAAATTTTGTCTAAAACATCAGAATTTTCACTCACGCTTCGCACTCGTGAAAAAATCTGATATTTTGAATTTACGCCACCTTAAACACTATTTTATTTTTGAGGCATTGATTCCCATTTTGAGTGTGTGTGTGTTTTTTACCATACATTGAGATGAAATGACATCTCAAGCCCTGTCGTCCAAACAAACAAAAATGGTTTATATGTAGGGACGGCCAGCCTTCCTGTAAGCGGTTTTCACATTTCAGTACTGATCATTGAAGAAATATATGGGCTGCATGATGCTTCCACGCAGAGCTAAATCCGGCCCGCACACTAGTACCGGTAAACGACTTAGAGAATCTAAGCCTGTCCAGGAACGACGGTGCGAGGCGGACCGCCCATGCTAATAAACCCTATTGGTTTCATTGGGCGACAGGGCTTGATATGTCATTTCATCTCAATGTCGGGTAAAAGTCCCACAAAATTGGAAGCAACGTCTCCAAAATGACATTTACAGTGTTGACGGGGACGTTAAACCTCAGATCAAACAAACAAATCAGTACTGGTCACGAACAAACTCAGTAAAACCGAGTCTGCTATTTTCGTTTATTTCGACTCGTATACATATATTGCATTCTGACATGCAGAACTCTAGTTAAATGTGAGATTGAGGGGTAGTGATTCGAATTGCCTCGGTGAGGCAAAACCCATTAATATCCACAACATTTTTTTCGGAGAAATGAAGACGTTTATCCTAAATTGTCATCAACTACCTTCTAACCCACACACACACACACACACTCTCTCTTCACCGTGTATGACATATGATAATTCTCGTGCTGTTCATAGAGGCGGATCTAACGTGGAGCCTCAATACGGTTTGTGCGTTGTTATTTTTTTGGAAATCATGAATTGTGTCAAGTCGATAGCATCGCCTTAATAACCATCTTTTTTGCTCGAAACACAGATTATGAGTGCTCCTTAGCATCCTACATCGTTGAGACAAAGGTATGGGGTTACAGGGATCTACAATATTTTCTTTATTTTTGCTAATTTAGAAATTAAAACATAGATTGTGGGTACTCGTTACCGAACACCAAACACAATGTTTGATAATATATCAAACAAATATCATTGTTTTTTATCGTCGGAAAACTGTCCGTTTTTTTTTTTTTTGTTTTTTTTTTTTGTTTTTTGTTTTGTTTCTGTTTCATTCGCTATGTCAACCGGTCTGATACCATTATGTCCGCCGGCTCGTTGGCTCAGTCGGATGCGCGTCTGACTGGTGATCAGGAGGACGCGGGTTCGACTCCCGCCGGGGTCGGCAACATTCTTTCGTGGAGATTGATCATGAAATCTTTCCTACGGTCATTCTCTCCCTTCCGCTGATTCAAGAAGGGCAGTTGTCAGTTTCTGGCGGAAGAATGTGCACTGTACTGGTTAACCACTTACGTATAAGCCTGCCCAGGAAAGTGTGGATAGGTAAACTGACCGGCTCAAAAATGACCTAAATAGTGTTGACTGGGCCGTTAAACTCCAATCCAAACAAACCATTATGTCCACTAACATTTTAGGATGCAAAATTGTCACATTTTCCAGAGATTACAGGTTCTGGTAAAACTGCATCAGTCAGACGGTTCTAACGAGTGCCCACAATCTATGTTTTTGGAAAAGGAGTAAGAATGTTGCCCGGCTGGCAGAACTTGCGACCCCTGATTACCAGCTAGACGCGCATCAGACTGAGCTACAGATCCTCGAATTAATGTCGCCCGACCGGCAGCTACCTAACCCGCGACACCTGATCAACAGCCAGACGTACATCAGACTGTACTACAGGTCCCCGAATTAACGTTGTCCGACCGGCAGCTACCGAACCCGCGACACCTGATCAACAGTCAGACGTACATCAGACGGTACTACAGGTCCCCGAATTAACGTTGTCCGACCGGCAGGTATACCAACCCGCGAATCCTGATCACCAGCAAGACGCACACCAGACTGTGAGACAGATCCACGAATTAATGTTACCCGACCAGAGGGTACCGAACCCGCGACATCTGATCACCAGTCAGATGCGCATCAGACTGTGCTACAGACCCACGAATTAATGTTGCCCGGTCGGCAGGTACCGAACTCGCAACCTGTGGTCACCAGTCAGACGCGCATCAGACTGCTACAGACCCACGAATTAATGTTGCGCGGCCGGCAGGTACCGAACTCGCAACCCCTGATCACCAGTCAGACGCGCGTCAGACTGCTACAGACCCACGAATTAATGTTGCCCGGCCGGCAGGTACCGAACTCGCAAACCCTGATCACCAGTCAGACGCGCATCAGACTATGCTTCCGAGGCCTGCATAAAGCAAGTGTTCCAGTTTGTTTTAGGGAAAACTAATATCAGATTGCGTATTCCTAGGCTTTCGCATGCTTCGCTGTTACCGTCCAGTTAGCTATATTAAGGTCATATCGAGCCGGCCAGTCAGTTTCTAAGCCACTTATAGTTTCCTGGACCAACACCATTTGATCAGCACATTACACATTATATCACCAGAAAGTTGCATCTTGCCCTTTAGAATCGGTGGAAGCGAGGGATATTTCAGGATCAATCACCACGAAAGAAGTTTACTGGGCCCATCGGGGATAGAACCCACTGCTCTGTGATCATCAGACCGGGTCACCGAGACCGACCACATGTGTAACCAATGGTTCTCTAGTAGAATTTGTATATATGTGCGTAGTTTAGGCTTTATCCTCGCTGGTCACACATGATGATGATGATGATGATGATGATGATGATGATGATGATGATGATGATGATGATGATGATGATACGTACGTCATATATGATGATGATGATGATGATGATGATGTTGATGATGACGGTGGTCACACATGATGATGATGATGATGATGATGATGATGATGATGATGATACGTACGTCAGTTATGTTTACCACTGCGAGTTGTATATGCGAATGATTTAACACCCTCCCCCCCCCCCCCACACACACACACGTCGGGTGTTGTGTAGTTTAAAAATATTATTAAAACATGGTGTATTTTGATTTTATAATACATTATTATTCTTAGAAGCCTCCGTGGACGAGTGGTTACGCTACTCGCCTTGTAAACCAGGGGTCGCAGGTTCGATCCCGGGCTTCTCCAGACTTTCGGATGAGTCTTTAAATCGAGGTCCCGTCTCCGTATGACCTTAGCTGTTGGTGGGACGTAAAACTCAAACACTCACTCACATTATTATTCAACTCAACAACGTTACTATGGTTATTTCCTGCTTATTTTTCCCACGAACGTATTAATGAGGAATCTGTATATTGAACAAGGCAGCTCTTTGATATCGGATTACACGGGACGGTATTGAGAAGATGTGCGGTTACCTGCAGGGCATTAGGTTAGCAGCGGAAAGACAGGTACATACTGAGACGCGTCACGGCAAAAGAAACCTATAGGGAAATGTCGGTATTTGTGTTGTCCGATTTCGATAAAGTGGTTTTTCCGTTGTACTAAATGTTTTATTTATATGTTTTATTTATTTATTTATTTATTTATTTATTTATTTATTTATATTTATTTATTTATCACCCGAGTGCTAAAATTTCAACTGTCACATCATTAGAACGTAGTTTTCAGATGAAAAGTAGTTTTCATCTCAATCCAAATTTAGATTGTAGGTGTTCGTTACAACCGCCCCAGTGAGACAGATCTAACGAGTGGCCACAAACAACGTTTATGGGCAGAAAAATGAAAAAAATAATGTATATTTCTGTTAATTCCAGTTTACTATATAAAGTGCGCGACCGCGTGTGTGTGTTATTTCCTTACATGTTTTTTATTGTCTTCACTTGTCACTATTTCACCCAATTATGGTCTACACTATTTCCATATACATGTACATCCACACCAGCGTTGGATGATGATGAGTGTCATTATTATAATTATTGTTAATATTATTATTATTATCATTATTATTACTGAATCCGACAGAAAACAAAATCGGGAATGCCATACGTTATGCAGCGTATGTCCAGCGTTACATTTTCCAAAAAGTTGACTGAGGGCAAAAATCGAAAATAGCTTAACAGCTTGGACTAGGATAGTCTTTGAAACCGGATTACGTAAGATGTGTATTGTTTGTTTGTTTGATTTGAGGTTTAACGTCCCCGTCAACACTGTAAATGTCATTTTGGAGACGTTGCTTCCAATTTTGTGGGACTTTTACCCGACACTGAGATGAAATGACATCTCAAGCCCTGTCGCCCAATGAAACCAATAGCGTTTATTAGCATGGACGGTCCGCCTCGCACTGCGGTTCCTGGACAGGCTTAGATCCTCTAAGCGGTTTACCAGTACTAGTATGCGGGCTGGATTCAGCTCTGCGTGGAAGCATCATGCAGCCCATATATTTCTTCAAGCATAGAGCGAATTGACATGTACACAGAATGAAGAGTCGACTACGTACTTTGCCGCGTCACAGTATAACGAACCAACGTCGTTACCTTGATTCTTTCTTCTATTTCGAAAAACTGAGCGTTTACTTTTTCTGTGGTATTAATTTATTTATTGCTAATTTGGATACACTTCCCTAACACACTCGTGGGATGAAACTGCTTCTTTCATATAATCTGGCCCCTAAGTAATAAAAATGTTTCATGCTCAACAATATTACAGTAATGGGACCAAACATATAATGTCTGTGCTCGTTACAACCATTCAATGGAGGCGGATCTAACGAGTACCCACAATCCACGCTTTTGAGGAGAAATATTATAGCAATGTATATAACTGTTAACCCAGAAAATTGTATATATAAAGTTATGTTATTTCCATAAAACGCACTTGTTACTTTTTCACCCGGCAGTTGCATCAGAAGCAAATAAAATCATGTGTCTTCATCTTTCATTATGATCAAACATCTGTGTGACATAGGGCATTTTTAGCATGTTTACTGATGAACATCTGTGATACTATTCTTATGCATATGCAAAAGATAGGCTGATGGTGCTCGTTCGAACCGGTTCATTGAGGCGGTGCTAATGAGTACCCACGACCGATATCTTTGAACAGAAATAAGAAAAACAATCAATCGATCAATATTCAAACGATATGCTGATGGTGCTCGTCCGAACTGGTTCATTGAGGCGGCGCCAATGTGCACCCACGACCGACGTCTTTGATTTGTTTGTTTGATTTGAGGTTTAACGTCCCCATCAACACTGTAAAGGTCATTTTGAAGACGTTGCTTCCAATGTTGTGGGACTTTTACCCGACATTGAGATGAAATGACATCTCAAGCCCTACCGCTCAATAAAACCAATAGGGTTTATAAGCATGGACGGTCCGACACTCACACCGCTTTGCCTGGGCAGGCTTAGATCCTCTAAGCAGTTTACCAGTACTCGTGTGTGGGTCGGACTCAGCTCCTCGTGGAAGCATCATGCAGCCCATATATTTCTTCAAGCCCCGATGGGCGGGGTCGTACCGTCGTCTTTGAACAGAAATAAGAAAGATAATCAATCAATCAATCAATCAATCAAATTTTATTCGCTTAAGCTTATGCAGCTCATCATGATAAAACATATATAGACAGACACATAAGTGAAGAATAGCATAAATTTTAAAAAGTGAATTACTGGATGGGACATTGTCTTACACAATACAAGTTCTCAGGCTACATGTAGGCGACATACCTGTTAGAAGCTACCAAATCTCATGCAGCAAGTTAACGTCGCATTAGCGTCAAAACAAGATGTTGCATCGACGCCCATGCGACACCGACTAGACGTCGTTTATTTGTTTGTTTGATTTGGGGTTTTACGGCCCCGTCAACACTGTGTCATTTGAGACGTTGTTCCGATATTGTGGGACTTATTCCCGACATTGAGATATGACATCTCAAGCCCTGCCGCCTAATAAATCCAATATGGTTTATATGCATGGACGGTCCAACTCGCACCACTTTTCCTGGGCACGCTTAGTACTCACGTGCGGTTGGTTTCAGCTCTGCGTGGAAGCATCATGCAGCCATCTATTTCTTCAAGCCCCAATGGGCGGGGCGGGGCTGGACTAGACGTCTTATGGACGCTAGGTCACCTACGATACAGGTATGTGACTTCTGTGGAGGCTAAGATTTTGGAAAAGGTCTGCCGGCATGTCAGCAGACAATAATAATAATAATAATGAATTCCCCCGTCAACCCCAGTTTTTTCTTGATAAAGTGGGGTCTATGGGGAACTTCATTTCACGGACTTGTTAACCTGATGGTTATGTTTCTTTCCTTTTTATCTTCTCATGTATGTCATGAGCATGGCCATAAGGGATATTTTAGTCTGTTATATTACTTTATGCAACAAACACTCACGTAAACCTTCCTTAAGCGCAAAATTTGGGTTTACAGACATGAATATCCGTCACCGTTTTTAAACACACACACACACACACACACACACACACACACACACACACACACACACATGCACGCGCGCGAACACACAAACGCACACAGGTTAACAGCTGCGATTTGGATAAATCGCCAATGTCAGATTATTTTCTTAAGATCATCATGAAAAGTGTGTATATAATGTTGAGCCCCTTGAACCCCATTTTCATAAAGTACAACTGGGTTTAACGGTTTCCTATTTCTGCTCGAAGCGGTTCTAACGAGGACCAGCAATCTATGTTTAGGTTCACGTTCGGTGAAGATCAGCAATCCATGTTTAGAGCAGAAAAAAATGCAAGATATCGGATATTTTGTCAGAAAATTTTCAATTTTTTGGTGACAAAACTTTCAATATATTTGAATAGGCGTGTTTTTGTAAAGTACCGTTGAAGATGAAATCTCCAAAATAGTTATTCTTATTTTCGAGTGAAAACTTATCAATTTTATGCTCGGAACATAGATTCAACAAAGCTCGTTATAACCGCCGTGTACTTTGTTTTTCAAAAAAGTTGGGTTGCAGGGGTATTAATTAACAAATACTGATTAACGCGTTCTATTTCATAATTCGCTTTAGGAAAATAGAGGCACGAGACAAGCTGCATTCTTCCATAATATTCAGACGAAAAATAAAAATAATAAAAAGATAATTATCATTCGCGCTTATATCTGCATCAAACCATTATGATTACGCTCCCGTGCGCTAAATGTCTCTAAAACTAACGTTTCTCAGATGAAAATGTTTTTTTTTTTAATTCTGCCATATTTATAGATTTATGACTGCTCATTAGAACCACCTTGGTAATACGGTTTTAACGGGTATCCGCAATCTATGTTTTAGAACAAAAATAAAAAAAAATAATGAATTCCCCGTAAATCCCATTTTCTAAAAAAAAAAATGCTCATTAGGACCGCCCTGTCCAGACAGTTTTAAGGAGTACCCGTAATCTATGTTTTGGAGCAAAAATAAGGAAAAAAGGAATACCTCGTAAACCCAATGTGCTCTATATACTGTGGGGATTAGAGGGGCCTTCTATTCACGGACTTGTGATCCTGATGCATTAGCTGTAGGGTGATTTTTAAAACCGCTTCAACAAATCGGTTCAAACAAAAACCCACATTCAATGCTCTTGAGATAATGTGGGATCTTGTTGGACATGTTGGAGTGTTTATTTAACGGACTTTTTGTTGAGGTGATGATGAATAATTTAGAAATTCTGAATTAACATATAACAAATATCGACTAATGTATAACAGTTTCCGGAAAGCAGATATTACACATGCGTGTAAACACATTACCTGGCGTTGCATGGCAACGTAAGTGAAGTGTGGTCAGTGACAAATCTCGCCAATACTATATTATATGACCCTAATGTCTTGGGAAATACGGTCATCTGTAATTGCCAGAATATACAGGGGTTCTAATAATTTTGGCCTCAGTGTGGCGCAAATATTTCCTTAACATTTAAACAAACAAAGAGCATTTCTCAGTTAATGCATTTTCTTAACCCTTATTTGACAAAGATGGAATCTCCCACCTAGTAAGTTTGGATTGGTCCATTTCCAATTATTGGGCTGCCAGGTTTGTTTTACTAGCGACACATTTTGCAACAATGTTTGTACTTTCAGCAAACAGTGTAGAACCAGGTCAGACGTCGTGTTTTGTGGCGTCTGATCTGGGTCTGCACTATTTGCCAATGTTCCGCAAAAGGGCCGCCAGGCATATATGGGTTAAATCTTCGATACACTTATTTGTTTGTTTTTCTTTCTTTCTTTTTTTTTTTTTTTTTTTTTTGGTTCTTTTGTTTTTAGAAAAAAATCCATAAAGATTTTTAGGATGAACGTATTGTCTGAAAATTTATCATGCATTAAGCTGAGGTATTATCCATGTCATTCTCGATTGTTCTTTATATATGTATTGTTTAGTTAAGATTGTTCTTTGTACTCTGTATTTAAAGTCAATGATCATGTCATTTCTTAAGCAATGGCATACATGTACTTACAGAATATTCATTTTTTTTCTCAAATATAACTTTAATTTTAAATGACGCGATTGTAGTGAATATATATGTTAAGCTGTTGAAGATAATCGTAAATAAACATGCACATGTATTTAAGTCAACTAAAGCGATTGCGCATGCGCGCTTAATGCATAAATTCGATTGGCTCAGTCATAAAACGGTGTCAAACGGTCATACTATTGGCCAAAACGGGAAAGCGTTTTCAATAGCGTTTTGATCTTTTCAGAGCGCATGCGCAAATTTACCGTTTGTCTGAAACGATTCGCCTTGACTTTTGATTGGTCAAAACGATATGAAACGCTCGAACCGTTGTCGAAACGCAAACGTTTTGCAACGGTTTCAAAACGGACCCTAAACGCAAAAATGGGTAGGTCGAACGTTATCGCTACTGTACACATACTATATTTAGACGAAAAGTATTACTTTATTCTACTGTCCAAGGGACTAAGGTGCTGATCAGACTGTGCAGATACGCAGATTAATCTGCCTGCACCTGCATTATGATAACACATCCGTGTGGCATATTGCATTCTTTCATATCGCAAGAGGGGTTACTTTTCTGAAAAAAATGTTTGATATTTTTCTTAATCATGTTCTAAACATAGGTTCTGTGTGCTCGTTAGAACCGCCTCGATAAGGCGGTTCTCACGATAGAACCGCTTCGAAAAGGCGGCTCTAACGAGTACCCACAACCTATGTCTTGGGGCAAAAATAAACGAAAATGAATACCGCTGTAAACCCCAGCGTTTTCTAGATGCTCTAGGTATGGGGTGGTGCTCGTCACACGGACTTGTTGACCTGCTGTATTGGTCATAATGGCGAATGCAGGTTTTTTCCCACACCATTCGTCATATATCGCAGTACTTATTTCTGTCTGAGGCTGCTTATTAGCATTAACACCGTCTGCATACCGATTGGGGAAAATCAAATTTCCATACATTTCTGCCACTGAAAGATTTCTACTTGCTATAATGAAAACTAACAATGCGGGTTAGTTTGAGCAGGCAGTGATCAGGGATCGATATAATTACCTCACACCTCTCATCATAGATACGAAAGGGAAAGAAACACAAACATAAAATAACTTCACTATTATGAAAACTTGACTAGTGGAAAGCCAAAAGGACAGTGTCTTCCCGAAAAAATGGCCAAAATGAAAAGATAAAAGAAAGTCGAATCATAACAATAATAAAGAACAGAAGAACCTTTTAAAACGTTCAGTAAAAAAAAAAAAAAAAAAAAAAATCCGGGTTTGTGTGGGTGTGTGGGAGCTTAATCGATTTTTTGTGGCCAAAGACTTTGCCCCTGGTAAAAAAGTATATTTGAGGTAAGCTCCTGAGGCATAAACAAAGTAACACTCAATTTTCATTTAAACTTTTAACTTTTTCGACTATGTATTTAGTCTTCAGAATTAGGAACTGAGGATGAAACTGTATTGCACGGGAACGTTGAATTATATTTGTTAACCGTTTTTATACAGAAAACACCAGGACGGGACATTGGCAATCAAGGCATACCTGTCAGTACCAGCAAAATGGTGAGGGTCTACTCGCTAT
>CAUZLF010000231.1:0-46315 GCA_963580285.1 Lucinisca nassula | reverse complement strand
CGTCGGAAAAGTTCAAAATACTTGATGACATAAACATTTCACATGCTAAAAACTTTTACAAGATGAGTTCTGAAAAGAAAACAATACCTGGAACTATACTCAGTCACAAAAGTCCCTATTCGTAAAATTGCTTCTTTTACTATAGCTACTACAGAAAAAGATGCATGAAGTTTGTTATATTTTGGTAAGAAGACGCATTTTTCCGTGTAAAAGTCCCATTCGTTTTTGTTTTCGTAAACACATCACTGCAGACTATTGCTTTAAACACCCAAGGGGTCATTGTGTCATTTTCACAGAGAAAATCATTAAAACCTGCTATTATTCAACATCACTAAACTTCCCTGTACCCTACATTTCTAAAATTTGATACATGTTACATTTCATTAGATATCATTTGCGTCTATTCACAAAAGATTTGGAACTTTGGTTGCATCAGCAACCAGAAACAAGCTTTCACATATTGACCTCCAATTCTTAGAAGTTGTGTGCAAATGCTGCTTTCAATGGGAACTCCATAGAAAATCGCAATCGATAGTGCTACATGCTACATGATTTTTCTGTATTTTTTACCATTATGATGAACAGCAATAGTGGAAACAAAGCGTTTGTTTGAAAAATGGCAAAACTTGATTGACAGGAACAAAAATTACAGCAGTTCGAAAACTGCTATACTTTTTTATTGCAAGGGAGATAATTTGAGAATTTAAATTTAAACCTCACGTATAATGCGAGATCATGAGATATTGTAAAAGTTAGGTGTTATCCGATGTTCAGACGACATTTTCTTCCATCTTAGAAAAAAAGAGATTTCTGCGCATGCGCAATGTCCATTTTCTACTAAAATCTTTCTAGACACATATTGCAAGACAACTCTGGAACAGAAAGGTATGAGCAAATGCAAGTTTGGGCATACTCTAGCTAAACGTTCGATTTACATGTCTAAAGCCAAATTTAGCTCAATAGCTGCCAGATATATAGTGAGTTTCACCCGGAAGTTGGTATAGTTACTTTTTTGACTAAGTATATTTTCCTGTGCGCTTTCCAAAGATATTTGAATATTAACCCTTTCATCCCTAAGCTTCTTTACAGGGCTTTTGGGTGTATAAAATATTCTTGTAGAAAGGGATTTTCTGTCTAATTCATTGACATGATGACAAACAGTGTACATGTAGATCCTGGCGAGACTGCTCGTTGCGTGCCGTCTTATCTTGATCTACAAAATTTGTGTAGGTATTTGCACCTCAGGATCTGCAACGATCTACAGAGTTGAAAGGGTTAAATAGCGTCTGATTATAAGTGACTGTGATAGACTGTATTAATATTTTATTCTGTTCTACTCTAACAATAGATAACGTCATTTCCGTAGTAACGTTGCTAACGTCATTCTTTTAGGACTGTTGTAACGTAATGGCTTATTAAACTTCAAATCATGAAATTCGTTAATTAATCAAGCGACATAACATTGGCGACGAGGAAAAAGGCATATCTTATTAGAGCATTATTCCCTTAAACGTTTCATGTAGACAAATTCCTGGGATGGCCGAAGGTGGAAGAAATCTAAGAATAAATCCGTTCACAGTGGACGAGGAACACTTAGCTACGGGAGAGAAATTGGACGAATGGCTGAAGGAGCTTGAAAGAGAAATGCGATTCTTCCGTATCAGCAATGCAGCAGACAAGAAAGATGCTATGCTAATATATGGAGGTGCTGAAATACGACGACTCGAGAAAAGTCTACAAGATCCCAGGGAAGGCGACGTTTACACGAAACTTAAGGTGAAGTTAACAGATTACTTTTCGCCTAAGAAAAATGTACATTATGCCAGATATCTGTTTCTTAAAATGCGGCCACTGCCTGGTGAAAGTACTATAGCATATGCCGCGCGCTTGCGAGAGAAAACAGTGAACTGTGCTTTCCATGACACTGATGACAGAATACTAGAACAGATTATACAGACAACTGAAAACCATGAACTTGTTCGCAAAGCCTTGCATAAGAAATGGACATTAGAGCAAGCATTGGCAGAGATGCAGGTTTTGGAAGATACATCAATGCAAATTGATGCTATGGGTCGGCAAGGCACCTCTAATGTCTCAAAAGTTAGCGGGAAGACAAAGAAAAGTGTACGAAATAAATATCAAAATAACGGAGGGACAAAAACTTGCAAGTATTGTGGCAGAACACATCCGATGCGAAAGGAGCTGTGCCCTGCATATGGTAAAATTTGCAGTAAATGCAACAAGCCGAATCATTTTTCAGCTGTTTGTTTATCGACCATGAACCCAAGGGAGAAAAGCAAGAGAGGTGTCAAGAGAGCAACGAACGAATCAGACACAGACACCACCGACAGTGATGGGGACAACGTTACTGACTTTATAGAAGAATCTGTGAGACATTTAAACGTAGGAAAGGTAAAGGTAAACAAAATAAGTGATTATGAGTAGACAGTTCCCATTGTCATCAACGACGTCATTGTTCGCGTGGAACCGGACAGCGGAGCGGATGTCAATGTAATGGACGAGCACCAATACATGGCATTGAGACGTAAAACATATGAAAACCTATCTCTTCAAGACAGCAGCAGAAAACTGAGCACGCTTCAGAATGACCTTCAAGTTTTCGGCGAGTTTAAGGCTACCGCTCGGAACTACACAAGAGGGACAGAAACCACTTTCGTTGTTGTTAAAGGCAGGATCAACTCCCCACCACTACTAGGAAGGAGGGCGCTTCTCGAGCTTGGCATGATGGAGATAAGACCTGATGGGTCACTGAAAGAAGCAAATGAATTAAGAAGAAAAGATAGCAAAGCTGTCAAGTCGGTTCAGGACAACAAGGCTAAATCCGAGATAAAGGAGATACTGAGCAAATATGAGGAACTGTTCCAAGGAATTTTTGACAAGAAAAACAACGAAGAATTTCTGGTTAAATTTTCTATGAAGGCCGATGCTACACCGATTGCACAGAAACCACGGCCTGTTCCATACTATCTCCAGGAACCATTAAGGAAGTGGCTCGACCAGTGTATCAACGACGAGATATTTGAGAAAGTTCAACCAGGCGACGCTGTCACATGGTGCTCTCCGCTAGTTGTGCAGCCGAAACCGAGATATGTGAAAGTAAGTAAAGAGCATTTAGAGCCACACATGATCAGAGCCAGTGTTGATTTGAGGATTCCCAATAAGTTTATGGAAAGAAACAGGATTCTGCAGGCACCAGTCGTTGAAGACTTTACATGCAAGTTTCATGATTGTAAAGTATTTTCTAAAATGGACTTAAAGCAAGGGTACCACCAATTATTACTTCATCCATACTCAAGAACCGTCGGTACATTCAGTACACCATGGGGAATTATGAGACCAAAAAGACTCATATTTGGCGCAAAGTCTTCACAAGGTTTGTTTGACGAAGCAATGTTTCGCATTTTTGGAGACATTCCCCATTGCTTGAACCAAAGGGATGATATTCTAATTGGGGGCGTGACCATGGAGGACCACACTAAAACATTAGAGACATTCCTACAACGTGCCAAGGATTTTGGAATCACATTCAATGAAGAGAAATGACTGTTTGGTGTGAATGAATTAGAGTTTTACGGCTACAGGTTTACGAGTGAAGGAACTAAACCTACACGGGAGAAAGTCAGAGCGGTAAAAGAATGTAGCCCACCAAAATCCAAGGATGAGGTGCGGAGCTTTCTGGGTACTGACAGCGCCACTGAGACGATTAACCGGACAAAATGAGCTCTTCACATGGGGTGCTAAAGAACAAACCGCCTTTCAGAAACTAAAAGATAGTATCACTAGTGACGACACTATGGCATTTTTCAACCCTCGAAAACCAATCATTGTGCGGACGGAGGCTAGCTTCAATGAAGGGTTATCAGCGGGCTTATTCCAGAGGACGAACAAGGGATTGCAACCTGTACACTATATTAGTAGGTCAATGACGGCAGCAGAAAAACGGTACAGCCAAACAGAGAAAGATGCGTTGGCTGTAAAATGGGCAAATTCGAGATTCAGTATGTATTTGCTAGGAGCACCCAAGTTCAAAATCATCACGTCGCATAAACCTCTGATTCCTATGTTTAACAAAACATGTGCTAAATTACCCCCAAGAATTGAGAAATGGGTCATGGAGATGCAAGACGTCGAGTTCGAGCTTGTTTATGAACCGGGTAGAGACGCAGCAGATCCGCTAGACTACTTGTCGCGACTTCCTGACCAAGAAACCGATAAAGATGATACAGAAAAGACAATCAATATGATAATTACCAACGAGCATGGCGTTGTCATGAGGAGCATCAAAGAAGCCACTGCAAATGACAGCATTCTTCAAGACGTCCCAAGAATAATGAAACAGAATGACTGAGAAAGGCACAAGAACAGACCGGAAATTAAGCCATATTTCCTGGTGAGGCATGAGCTTTACCGAGCAAAGGGGTTGCTTCTCCGCTGTAGACAGATAGTGATACCAGAGAAGCTACAGAAATACGTCATAGCAGCTGCTCATAGCATGGGGCATTTCGGCATGACAAGAACAAAACAAATGCTGCGAGCAAAGTACTGGTTCCCAAGGCTCAACGGCATGGTAGAAAACGCCATATCCTGATGTTCATCGTGCCAGGTTTCAGCAGCGGAACACAAACAGGAGCCGGTAAAACCTTCAGAAATACCAGCAACCGCTTGGCACACCGTTTCTGTTGACTTCGGAGGACCCTACCCAGATGGGCATTACAATCTGGTAGTTATCGACAAGAGAACTAGATTTCCAGTGGTTGAACAGACGAATTCAACTTCGTGTAGAATCACTTGTGACAAGCTGCGGAAAATCTTCGCAACACACGGAATCCCTGGGAGACTAGAGAGTGATAATGGACCGCCATTTAATTCCAGAGACTTCAGCCAGTTTGCCGAAGAAATGGGTTTTAAACATCACAGGGTAACTCCAGAACACCCTCGTGCGAACGGAGAAGCAGAAAGCTTCATGAAAGTGCTAAACAAAGTAGAAGTAAAACAAAGATCAGGAATTGATACAATTAACTTACTCCATCCATAAAAGACACCAAAGGGAAAGAAATACAAACATTAAGCGACCAGACCATAATGGACACCTAAACAAAGGAAGGCCATATGGACAGTTACTTTCCCACAAAATGGCCATATGGCCATCCAAAATTAAAAGACACAAGTGATACACACAGTAAGTAACAAACAACAACATAAATAAATCGCCACAGAAGAGCCGCCTTGGAACGGTCAGTGGAAGATTTCCATTGGGGGGCTTAAATCGATTTTACGTGGCCACAATCCTCGCCCTTACTTCCGTCGCGATTTAGAAAAAAAATTTTTGTTCAGTCCGCATGAAGGCCTCCTAACTCATCAGTGCAACATCTCCGTGAACACAGAAATCAAAGAACCACAGAGGTGAGACAACGGTGAGGACTCGACAGCAAGAAACCACTGAAATGCTGGAGCAAAAGAAAACCAACAGTTAGACTCCGATGAGCCCGACCAGAGACAGAGCATCAGGCACCAACCAACATTATCTCTTTAATTTTCAATAAGCCTTTACGTTGGAGCCGTCATAGAATCTGAGGCCTGACCCACCGGCGTGCAATTAAAGAGGGAAGCAAAGTTGCCAACCGTGATTGGGTTAACTACCATGCATGCAGTCTGTCGTATAATATCCATGTTGTAACCAATCTTTTTATATCGAAGAATGATTTTACGAAACCGGGCGCCGAAGCCACTGCGGTTATATATTTTTCTGAATTTATATACTAAGTCACCATAAAATTCGGGTTCCGATAGACCTTGTTGCAGAAGAGATTTAAGTCCAATATCGAATCCCGAAACCAAACCAGAATGGCGTCTATAAAATTTTGAAAAGGCTTTGCGTAGTTTATGGCACCGACAACCCCGACCAAGGAGCCTAGCCGTTAATAATTTATTACGAGTGTTGAAGTCAGCCACACGACCACACACTCCAGCAAATCGAACCAACCGCGAAACACAAACGCCACAGGACGGCGCACGAGGAACACCACCATCCAAAAAAGGAAAACCCACAACCCCAAAATCAAAGTCATCGCGTTTATCATAAATTTTGCACGAAACAAATCCATCTACAATAGATAGATGTAAATCCAAAAACGGGGCCTCGGTATCAGAAGAATTTGCTTTATTTAACTGAAGTTCTAGGGGGTAAATCTGACTGATCAAACCATCAAAATAGGCATAAAATAAGACTGAACAGATAGCATATAGTGAGGGTACATCAAGCAACGCTGCGATACAGTATATGCTAATGGGATATAGGTCAACGCCGCATCCAGCTACTGGATACTCTCCATATGAGGCTCTCATTAAGAGAAATGTGAGAACAAAATTAGACTATGAAGTTCTTCGCAATGACAGAAATTACCAGAAAATGGACCAAGCAATTACAAATCGCGACAAAGAGTACAAAAGGAAATGGGCTAGCCAGCATAGACACCCACAAGTCAAAAAACACCATTTCAGGCTAGGGGACAAAGTTCTTCTGAAGAAGAAAAAGGTAAACAAATGGTCCACAGCACACGAAAAGTAGCATTACGAAATTACTGAAATACATGGCTCCACCATAGAAGCAAGAAGGAATTCAGATGGACGCATCACACGCAGAGATGCGTCAAAGTTTAAACTAGTACAAGAACCACGAGAACACTGGAGAGAAATATTGCTGCGCTCACCCGAACGCAGTAAACCAGACAGCCTCAACAAGACAGACAAAAATGTTAATGGGGAGAGAAATGAACAAAGACAGGAGGAGGTGATACACGAGGACGAAAACCAACTGCAAGGTACAGAATCGAGACAAGAACCACCTCACGGAGAGGAGCCTTACAGGAGAGAATTACCACGACATACACGGAGATTACCATCTAAATTCAAGGACTATATTTTAGATTTCAAAAGGAGATAAAATGGACTTAGATTGTTAAAAATGTTAGAAAAAAAAAAACATAGCAGTTAAATTAGACAGTTTGCCAGCAAACAAGTTATTATCAACAAAATAACATTTGCTATATTTTCCTTATTAGAAACTTACAGGGTCACTGATGAGGCTTTATTAGCCGAAACTACGTAGTATGACCCATCTTCTTTCTTATGAATGTTTTCATTGCTCTTAAAGGAACTCATTTTTGATTTTTATTTGCCTTCACTGCAGCTGGTGTTGTGCCGTGTGGCGGCCGTAAAACGTCTCCCCGTACATCAACCATGGTGCAGTTTATATTTTACTTTTGGTCCTTTGAGATCAGCGTGAATATTCTGAGAAATCGGAAATGCATTATTGGTTTAGACTCGTATTCTAGACAGATTTTTTATTATTTTGACCCCATTTTGATTTATATCAGTCTTTGAATCGACTGCCTATTCGAAATTCGCAAAATTGCAGTATGTTTCCTCTGGCTTTCTTTGCCGGATCATTACAGGGTCACTGATGAGGCTTTATTAGCCGAAACTACGTAGTATGACCCATCTTCTTTCTTATGAATGTTTTCATTGCTCTTAAAGGAACTCATGTTTGATTTTTATTAATCTTTTGAAACATGGGAGAAATGTGATAGACTGTATTAATATTCTATTCTGTTCTACTCTAACAATAGATAACGTCATTTCCGTAGTAACGTTGCTAACGTCATTCTTTTAGGACTGTTGTAACGTAATGGCTGATTAAACTTCAAATCATGAAATTCGTTAATTAACCAAGCGACATAACAGTGACCAATAAAGCAACCATTTTGCTATTCATGTTAATATGAACGCAGTGGGTCGCGTATAAAGTAAATGTACCTCGAAGGGGTTCCTGTAAACTTTACTAGCGACCCGCTGCGGTTCATACTTTCATGAAACGCAGAAAACTAAGTTTATTTTCTATATTTAAATTCTTTTCTCCTTATCACTGAGCGAAAAAATGCCTAATGGGCAAACTTTTAAAGCTGAAGAACATTTACACTGTAAGAGCGGAACAGCGTTGACGTCACCAACGCCCGCAGAGGACAATGGTTTAGAATGACGTCAGTTGACGTCACTGAAAAGCATGCTACTCGATGCGTTCATTGAAGTATGACCGACATTGTTTTCTATAAGTTTACATAAGACTTTACACTGGGAATGTACATATCATCGTAATAACGTCAATGAAACGTCATCGACGTTGATGCGACGTTGCTTAGACTCATATGCCCGCTGGGAGAACTTGACTGTTGCAATTTTTAGCAGATGGGAAAGCACAGCATGTACGGGGCTAATTGTGAAATATGATATTGCCATGAAAACTGAGCAGACACGTTTATCTTTCTTCTTTTTTTCTTCGACGAATTTGGTATAACTCCTTGTTCCGACAGTGGGACCTTGTCAACATAATATCTGGAGAACTGCTTGATCAACTACTGACACTGTATAATCTCAAAAATCAACTCCCCTCAGTATTTTCAGTACTTTGATCTGATTTCGTTTTGGTTTCTTGTGTATGTTACTTATTACCCAAACATTGTGGATTCTCGTTCCAACCATCTCTTTGAGGCTGTTCTAACGAGTGGATATGGCTGTTTATTCTCGTTAGAACCGCCTCGTTGGGCAAAAATAATGTATACCCCTGAAAATCCATGTTTTCTCTTTATAAAATTGGGTTAATAGAGGTAAACATCACACATATTTATTAACTTGATGACTGATAAAACTTTTCGAAAGTCGCAAAGGTCATTTCTGGCCCCTAAAACACCCGTATAGCGAACTACAATAATAATAATAACAATAATAGACTTAAGTACAATAACTACTTTATTTAAAGAGGAAACTCAGTAAGAATAATCCAATCCACGCTGAGGTATCCTCTTTCATATATAAATATTTATAAAATTATAAACAATCAATCATACAGATTAAGTATGAACTTCATGAAATAAGTTTACAATTGTCTATTAAGCCTTTCTAAAAACTGCTGCTAAAATATTGTTTGACATTTTCTCGAATGGAATTTAAAAATATGGATCCAGTGTAGGAAAGATAATTTCTGAAATGTCAAGGTTTGGTCATGTTATATAATGTAGATTTTCGGAGGGTGATTTTAAATTTCTTCTATGCATATCTGCAGTATATCTGTTGTAATCTGGAGCTAGATCCTGAAAAATTTAATCGCAGGACTTTCTAACGTCTCTCGGGGGAAATTTCATCCATTTAAATTGCTCAAACACTGAGTCAGCGTTGTGTGCCTGCACAAAAGTCATATGGGCGCATACTTCCACTGCAATTGACTCCTCTGTCAGAAGGCTATAACCACGAATTTGCGTAATTCCTCAGACAACAACAGTGTTTGTGAATGAAAATAGCATTTCGCTGTGGAAATGTTCACCGATATTACTGTTTGTCAAAGCCACAACTTTAATCGTTACCTGATAGGCTATTTTGGTTGGTCTGATTTTGATGTGTCTTAATGGTTACGTGATTTCACGGAGGACTCAATTATCCTAATCCAAACGAATCTGACAAAGGAAAGTTTTCCTTTGAAAGCATCTTCTCACACCAACTGTATAATCATACAGATATCGTAGTCTCAAACAGTGAAAATCTTCTGAGTCCTCAATGAACCAGTTACCTGAAGCGTAGTATGTCATTCGACTGCCATCCGAATAAAAGTATGGACTTGTCCCATTATATCGTTGTCCACCAATTGTTGGATTATATGTCAGGTTCATTTCACCTGTAAACGAGAACAACATGTTCGAGTTTTTAAGGTTATTAATCGATATAATAAAAGAAGTGTAGACAATGGATAGGAATTGATGTAATTACCTCGCGCATCTCATCCAAGACATCAAAAGGAAAGACGCACGAACTTAAAATTGCTTCACAATAATGCAAACGCCACAGGCGGAATGCCAAACGACATAGTATGCGACATAGTACATTCGTACAAGTGATGTTTAGAGAGGTGTTCATTCATTCAAAAAAGGGCCAAATGACAACAAAAAAATCTCTTACTTTAATAAACCCAAAACAGAAAACCGCCTTTCTGATTTAATTTCAAAATTCAATATTGGACTTTTCTGCAACAAGGTCTATCGGAACCCGAATTTTATGGTGTCTTAGTATAAAATTCAGAAAAATATATAACCGCAATGACTTTAGCACCCAATTTCGTAAAATCATTGTTCGATATAAAAAGATTGGGTACAACATGGATATTATACGACAGACTGCATGCATGGTAGTTAACCAAATAACGGTTGGCAACTTTGCTTCCCTCTTTAATTGCACGCCGGTGGATCAGGCTTCAGATTCTATGACGGTTCCAACGAAAAGGCTTATTGAGAATTAGAGAGATCTAATTCAAGGTAATGTTGGTTGGTGCCTGATGCTCTGTCTCTGGTCGGGCCCATCGGAGTCTAACTATTGGTTTTCTTTTGCTCCAGCATTTCAGTGGTTTCTTGCTGTCGAGTCCTCGCCGTTGTCTCACCTCTGTGGTTCTTTATTTGTGTTCACGGAGATGTTGCACTGATGAGTTAGGAGGCCTTCATGCGGACTGAACAAATTATTTGTCTAAATCGCGACGATAGTTAGGGCGAGGATTGTGGCCACGTAAAATCGATTTAAGCCCCCCCCCCCCCCCCCCAGTGGTAATCTTTCCACTGACCGTTACAAGGCGGTTCTTCTCTGGCGATTTATTTATGTTGTTGTTTGTTACTTACTCTGTGTATCACTTGTGTCTTTTAATTTTGGATGGCCATATGGCCATTTTGTGGGAAAGTAACCGTCTTTATGGCCTTCCTTTGTTTAGGTTTCCATTACGGTCTGGTCGCTTAATGTTTGTATTTCTTTCCCTTTGGTGTCTTTGATGGATGGAGTAAGTTAATTGTATCGTTTCCTGATCTTTGTTTTACTTCTACTTTTCAACGTTATAAAAAGTGTTTTTTTTTTATTTACACGGGGGCTTAAAAGGTTTCAGCTGGTCAAACTTCTCATTTTTGGCTCTGTTGCTCCATTGTAGTAAAGAAAAATAATTCGTACAGTCCGCATAGTGGGTTTCTTATTGAGAATCAGAGAGAACTAATTCAATGTAATGATGGTTGGTTCCTGAAGCTCTGTCTCTGGTCGGGCCCATTGTAGTCTAACTGTTGGTTTTCTTTTGCTTTAGCATTTCAGTGGTTTCTTGCTGTCGAGTCCTCACCGTTGTTTCATCTCTGTGGTTGTTTGATTATTTGTGTTCACGGAGATGTTGCACTGATGAGGTAGGAGGCCTTCATGCGGACTGACCAAATTATTTGTCTAAATCGCGACGGAAGTAAGGGCAAGGATTGTGGCCAGGTAAAATCGATTTAAGGCCCCCCTCCCTCCCCACAGTGGAATTCGTTTCCGCTGACCGTTCCAAGGCGGTTCTTCTGTCGCGGTTTATTTTTGTTTTGGCTTGTCATTGGGTGTTTGTGTCGCTTATATTATTTTATTTTGGATAGCCTATTGGCCATTTTGTGGGAAAATAACTCCTTTTGGCTTCCGCTATTGATGTTTCCATTTGGGTCTGTTGTTTTGTGTTTGTGTTTCTTTCTCTTTGGTGTCTCTGATGGGAGCTGTGAGTTAATTGTATCGATTCCTGATCATTGCCTCCACTTCTAATTCATTAGTGCAATATTTCCGAGAAAATAAATAAAATTAAAATAAAATAAAATTTGGGAATGATCAGGAATATATACAATAACCAATAACCTCATAACTCCCATCCAATACAGCACTGAAAGAATGCATAAACATTAAACAATAATCAATAATGAAGACGTCGCAGGCGGAAAGCCAAAACGACAGTAACATTCCCACCAAATGGCCGATAGGCTATCCAAAATAAAAATAAATACACACTTACACAATTATAAACCACAATATAAGAACCGCCTAGGAACGGTCTGTTTAGATTTTTTTACCTGGGCGTGGTTGTGTATCTTTCTGTTAGGTCAGTTTCTAGTGGTTATGTTTAACCATTTTTGTACCAAATAGAATCTTCCACCTTATATATACCGGAATTCCTTTCTAAAATTAAGGGGTGTCAGGTTGAGTTTTCATCAAAATTTATTTGGAAAATGACGGAACTTTTAGCAAACTTTGGAGGCCCTGATCAGAAGCTGAGTTCTGCGGCGTCTGATCTGGGCCTGCTATGTTTGCCAAGGTACCCCTTTAGGGGTTTCTGGTACTGAATCGTTTAAACACTGCATTGTTTCGGCTAAATGACATGAA
Source organism: Lucinisca nassula (assembly GCA_963580285.1). NCBI lineage: Eukaryota > Metazoa > Mollusca > Bivalvia > Lucinida > Lucinidae > Lucinisca > Lucinisca nassula. Next base: position 34,048 of record CAUZLF010000231.1, on the reverse strand, counting down.
TATTGACATCTGTACGTATCAAGGTTATGTATCGGTTTTCATACCCCGATACCGGGGTCACTCCTGTGCCGTTTTGTTTTGTTTTTCTGTCACCGCGATGATCTAGGCTCGAATCCTGGGTCTAGCGCCAGATCTGAGCGCTTAAACCACTCGCCGATTGGCCTATTGTAGCAAACACTTACGCAAATGTCGCCTGATAGCGTTTTCTTCTTCAAGTGACCTAATCTGTAGCATTTCCCCACCTTCATTTGCACAGATCTCACCAGCTTCAGAATAGTTTTTCTGGACTCTAAATAATTTCAAACATAGCTTAAGGCCCGGGACAAGTGCATAACTGTCTTGACAAACAGCTTCTGAAAAAAAGTGAAAATGTATAGGATCTTACAGGAGTGATCGTTTCATAAAAGGAGAGTGTCACACATAAACGTCATGAGTGTAAGACTCATATATTTGCTTAAAATCCGATTACCTGCCGAACAGAATTGCACTAAGCCAGATGTCTTATTTTAAAAGCGTGGAAGTGGAACATTTTGATAACTTTTGGCATGTAGACAGATATAGACAAGACATAAAAATTAAAATTATACACAACACATCCCATAATCTATCCAAACATATTAACGCAAAGTAGTAACGCGACACTGCTAATGTAGTTTAAGTTTTCAGGAAAACAACCAATAAAGCTAGCTCTTAGAATCGTCCTAAAAGCTTTCGTTACGAATACGCAGTTTTGCTTTGCAGGATTTTCTATACGCTGGTGTAAACGAGAACATGTTGAGTCTAATTATTCAATTGAGTGGAAGTTTATTTATTTATTTATTTATTTTATAAATGACAAAATAATTTCGTTTTATTCAAAGAATCTTATCTTCTTCCTCCTTAACATAAACTGTCCCTTCGGCACTTGAAGTAAGAGACTCAGACATTTCATGAGAAGTTTTGTAATGGCCTTAGCCGATAAAACTGCTTACCATGTTGTTTTTGTCAGACGGCCACCTTATGTGCCTACATTAAAACAGGAACTTATTAGCGCGAATACATATGAACATACCTCTACCGATGAGAAATCTATTTTTGATAAACATTGATACCATATTAAGGCTAAGTTCGCGGTTGGCATTGACGAAAACCAGAACAAACTTCGGCAATCTTTCTGAAGCTTCACGTCGGCACTTTTTGAAGCTTCACACACTTCAGAAAGTGTGTGAAGCGCTCTCACCTTTCTACTTGACAATATTTACATAAGATTTGGTACTAAGTTATTTAGACATGGTGTGGGTATTCCGATGGATACTAATTGCGCACCCCTTGTGGTTAATCTGTTTCGGTTTTGTTATGAGAGAGACTTCATCATGTCCCTTTCTGCTGAAAACCAATCTGAAATTATTGAAGCTTTTAGCTCCACTTCTAGATATTTGGATGATTTATTAAATATTGATAATACCTATTACGATGGTTTGATCAGTCAAATTTACCCCCCCCCCCAGAACTCAGTTAAGTGAAGTAAATTCTTCTGATACCGAGGCACCGTTTTTGACTTTAAATCTACCTATTATAGATGGCGTTGTTTCTTGCAAAATTTATGATAAACGCGATGATTTTGATTTTGAGATTGTAAGTTTTCCTTTATTGGATGGTGATGTTCCTCGTGCGCCATCCTATGGTGTTTATATTTCGCTATTAATTCGATTTGCCAGAGTGTGTAGTCATGTAACTGACTTCAACGCTCGTAATAAATTGTTAACGGGTAAACTTCTTAATCAGGGTTATCGGTACCATAAACTACGCAAAGCCTTTTCAAAATTTATAGACCTCATTCTGATTTGATTTCAAAATTCAATATTGGACTTAAATCTCTCCTGCAGCAAGGTCTATCGGAACCCGAATTTTATGGTGACTTAGTATACAAATTCAGAAAAATATATAACCGCTATGACTTCAGCACCCAATTTCGTAAAATCATTCTTCGATATAAAAAGATTGGGTACAACATAAATGTTATACGACATACTGCATGCATGGTAGTTAACCCAATCACGGTTGACAACTTTGCTTCCCTCTTTAATTGCACGCCGGTGGATCAGGCCTCAGACTCTATGACGGTTCCGGTGTAAAGGCTTATTGAGAATTAGAGAGATCTTATTCAATGTAATGTTGGCTAGTGCCTGATGCTCTATCTCTGGTCGGACCCATCGGAGTCTAACTGTTGGTTTTCTTTTGGTTCAGCATTTCAGTGGTTTCTTGCTGCTGAGTCCTCACCGTTGTTTCATCTCTGTGGTTGTTTGATTATTTGTGTTCACGGAGATTTTGCACTTATGAGTTAGGAGGCCTTCATGCGGACTGAACAAATTATTAGTCTAAATCGCGACGGAAGTAAGGGCGAGGATTGTGGCCACGTAAAATCGATTTAAGCCCCCCCCCCCCCCCACCCAGTTGAATTCGTTTCCACCGACCGTTTCAAGGCGGTTCTTCTGTCGCGGTTTATTTTTGTTATGGTTTGTCTTTGGGTTTTTATGATTTTATGATGCTTATATTGTTTTATTTTGGATAGCCTATTGGCATATTTTGTGTAGTGGTTGCGCTGCTCGCCTTGTATACCAGAGATCGCAGGATTGATCCCGAGCTTTCGGAGGAGTCTTTGATGCGAGGTCCCGTCTCCGTATGACCTAAGCTGTTGGTGGGGTATTGGGCTCGCTCGCTCACTAACTCACTCACTCACTCACTCACTCGCTCGCTCGCTCACTCACTCACTCACTCACTCACTCACTCACATACATACATACATACATACATACATACATACATACATACATACATACATACATACATACATACATACATACATACATACAATGTTTTCTTTCTTAGATAGCATACCCATACATACATACATACATACATACATACATACATACATACATACATACATACATACATACATACATACATACATACACGTTCGGTTTTTTGGAAATGATAGAATGTTATTTTACCAAATGCACGATATACAAAAAATATGGAGTCAGTAAGGGGCGAAAGAGCTGACAAAAAAGTGCACGTTTTCTGGGTCAGACTAGCTAGTTTCGGCCAATTAGGCCTCATCAGTGAACCTCAAATATTTTCCAAATTCCTCAATGGAATCAATGATCCCGAAGGACAATAAATATAAACTACACTATATATTTTTTTACGGCCGCGACACATTCCAAGAGACCAGCTGTAGTGACGTTTAATATGTTCTATAGAAGGGTTATCCTTTGGAAGCAAGGAATACACCACAGAACCGGAAAAAAGGAAGTGTAAATGCTTTCTGGGTCAGACTAGCTAGTTTCGGCCAATTAGGCCTCATCTAAATTTAAAAGGAATCATTTCACGGTTGATAAATTTGCTTCCCTCTTTAATTTCACGCCGGTGGGCCATGACTCAGACTCCCTGCCCTACATCATAGTGTAGATTATATTTTCTTATCCTTTGGGATCATTGAATTCATTGTGGAATTTTGAAAATATCTGCGGGTCACTGATGAGACCTAATTGGCCGAAACTAGCTAGTCTGGCCCAGAAAACATGTACACTCCATGGAACACTTCCAGTATAGCGGTCCCCAGGAAATGTCTGTAGAATAAGAATCAAGGCGCGCGTAGCGCGCGTAGCGCCCGTTGCTATGCTAGGTGCCCTCCTTATATAGAGAGTCGCGCGATAGCGCGACGATCTCGTTAAATACGCAACCAAATGAAAAAATAACCCCAAATTCGCGTTTTTCGTGAAATTTCATGTTAATACCTTCGGTATTTTAATACCGAAAGGTATTAATTGATTCAGCGATTAAACTTCAAAAGGATGGCTGATTTCTTGATTTAACAGCTGATAGGATCATGTGACGACAAGAGTGACGTAACCGGAAGCACGCGCACAGTTTCCAATGTAAATAGAGAGCTGTCAAAAGTGTTTGATACGATAAAAAGCACAAATCGCTGAATAAATGCCTCTCAGGCTGCGAGATTTGTTCAAGCTAACTGAAAATATTGAAAATCTAATACATTGGCTATTCCAGCTAGGTTTGGTACTAGAATTGAGTGGAGTTTTATGTAAATTTTGTGAGAAAGGTCGTTTTGGCCTGAGAAAGGACTCGTCCTTCAGTACTGACCAGTGTTGCTGGCGTTGTTCCAATAAAGCATGCGGTAAGAAGGTTTCAATTAGGGAGGGATCCTGGTTTTCAAAGAGTAATCTATCCCTTGAAACAATCGTGTTCCTTACCTATTTTTGGGTTTACAGAGCAGATCGGGAATTTGTTAAACACGAGTTGGATATTTCTCATACAACCATTGTGGATTGGTACAATTTTTCAAGAGAGGTTTGTTTAACGATTTTGGAAAGTTACAGTCGACAGATAGGAGGCCCTGGCAAAGTTGTGGAGATAGATGAGTCCAAGTTTGGGAAAAGGAAATACCATAAGGGAAGACGAGTAGATGGTGTGTGGGTGTTTGGGGGAATACAAAGAGACACAAAGGAATGTTTCTTTAAGTGTGTAGCTGACCGAACTGCCAACACCCTTGTATCTATTATAACAGACAATATTTTGCCAGGAACAACAGTTATTTCTGACTGCTGGAAAGCATACAGCTCCTTGAACAGCGAAGGTTTCACCCATCTGACAGTGAATCATTCAGTTAACTTTGTTGACCCTGAAACTGGTGCCCATACAAACACTATTGAAAGTACCTGGCGTGCCTTAAAGAAGTCTCTACCCAAACATGGAACCACAAAATGTCTGTACGACACCTACTTTGCCCAATATTGTGTGAGGAAGCAGTTTCTAGTGGACAAGGAAGACCCATTTCTTGAATTTCTGCAGCTTATAAAGAAAGTGTATCAACCCAGTTTTGAGCCAACAGACGAACAAATCCAGACTTACAGGAAACGAAAAGCGGAGAAAACTACAGTTCAACCAGCAAAATCAGCGAGAATACCCCTCTCCAACATAAATTTCAACGTATCAACTTCCAGTGCTGATGACTTCGACATATAGAGGTAAGATTTCGGCTTATTTTTAAGGGCTTTTCTCTGTTTTAAGTTCAGAAATGTATCGTGGTTCAGAGCTACTTCTTCCTTTGGTTGCCCTATCAACCGTACTAGTACGTTGTTGTATAACATTATCAGCTTTAAACAACTTCGGCAAGTTGAAATATTGCTATCGGTAATCTCGCAACTTCGACTCCGGCGGTAGTGGTAGTCTCTCGTAAAACAAAATGGCGGCCATGTTCTGAATTGTTTACGGTGCGCGTAGCAACGCCGGACATGCGCAAAGGGAAGAAGGAACTTCCGGGGACCGCTAAACTGGAAACTATCCCACTCCATATTTTTCACTTCTATGGTGTATTCCTTGCTTCCTAAGGATAACCCTTTTATAGAACATATTTAACTTCACTACAGCTGGTGTGTGGGAATGTGTGGCGGCGGTAAAACGTCTCCCTCCCCTACATCATAGTGTAGATTATATTTTCTTGTACTTTGGGATCATTGAATTCACTGTGAAAGTTTGAAAATATCTGAGGGTCACTGATGAGGCTTAATTGGCCGAAAATAGCTAGTCTGGCCCAGAAAACATGGTCACTCCATATGTTTCACTTCTGTGGTGTATTCCTTGCTTCCAAAGGATAACCCTTTTATAGAACATATCTAAACAGTTACAGCGTAAAAGCTTACTTAAAGGTATAGCCAATGTTAATTGTAAACTGTAATATGGCCCGTCGGAGTCTGTTTTTTCGTTTGCTCGAGCATCTCAGTTGTCTGTAATCATTTGTGTTTAATGTATTCGGAGATGTAACGCGGATGCGTTGGAATGTTTATTGCTCATTCAGGCTCTTGCAACTCCAGTGAATTATCTAAAAGATTAACTTCTTTGTTTACTGCCATTAAAAAGAAACAGGTGATTAAAAATTGTGACAAAGTCTTCCTCACCGTTGTTTGATCTCTGTGGTTGTTTGATTTTTGTGTTCACGGAGATGTTGCACTGAAGAGTTAGGAGGCCTTCATGCGGACTGAACAAATTATTTGTCTAAATCGCGACAGAAATAAGGGCGAGAATTGTGGCCACGGAAATCGATTTACGCCTCCAGTGGAATTCGTTTCACTGAACGTCCCAAGGCGGTTCTACTGTCGCGGTTTATTTTTGTTACGGTTTGTCTTTGAGGTGTATCGCTAATATTAATTTGTTTCGGATAGCCAATTGGCCATTTATAGGAAAGTAACTGTCCTTTTGGCTTTCCGCTATTGATGTTTCCATTAGGGTCTAGTTGTTTATGTGTGTCCCACTGTCCCTTTGGTGTCTCTGTGGGTTACAGTCGTGTCCGGTAACATTGCGCGGCCGTTTACTTTGCGCAACCTGCATTCCCATTTTCAATAACTTTAACCCTCACAATTTCTACCACCACTACCTGTGCATCTGCATTAAGTTTTAACTTAACCTTGAAAACATGGGGTTGCACGTGCAGATGTGACACTTTCGCGGAATGTTTCAAATTTGCCAAAATACGAAAAGACCGAAAATTTCCAAACCCAAGGCGGAGTTTAAAAATAGGCAAAGGGACAAATGTTTTGAATCTAAATTTACTGCATGTAACAACATTGCAGAATATCTAATGAACAACTTTTATAGTCAACGTTCGAGTTCAAACCAGCAAAAAACACGTATTGTGCGCATTGTTGGGCGACAAAATTGGTAATCAAATTTTCAAGGGGTATCCCTTTTCATAGAATTACATCTCCTGCCAGTTAAAAATTCAGAGGCCAATTTCTATTGCAGCAAGTAGATAAGGAGGTGTTGCAATCATTCTGATTGTGATTGTTTGAAAAGTGGCTTTAACAAAGTCACACAAAGGTATCAAAACCTTATGTGCGTAATGTTACCGGACTGCATCGTAATTGAATTGATTCCTGATCATTGCCTTCACTTCTATTTTGAAAGATGAGTGAGAAATCTGGTTTTTCTATAAAAATCGAATGAGGTTGCTCCTTTTTGGTTGGGTTTCGATATTCTGAGTCACCACCTGTTTGGGAAAGAGCTGTTGTCTCGGTTTACCTGTTGTCCGGTTTGTTTACTGTCGTCACTCCATGTTTTGACTTCCTTCCCTAGTGATATTTTGAGAAGAATTTGGGGTCTGGTTGTATCAGTTCCTGGTCGTTTCTCTTTTTAATTTACTTAATATGTAATGTATGTTGGTAGCTGATGCTCTGTCTCTGGTTGGGTCCATCGGAGTCTAACTGTTGGTTTTCCTTTTGTTTCAGCATTTCAGTGGTTTCTTGTTGTCGAGTCCTCACCGTTGTTTCATCTCTGTGGTAGTTTGTGTTTTGTGTTCTCGGAGAGGTTGCACTGATGAGAGAGAAAAACTTCAAGCGGACTGAACAAATTATTTGTCTTAATCACGACGGAATCACGGGCGAGGATTTTTGAGCCCCATCCCCACCCCAAGTGAAATTCTTTTCACTGACCGTTTCAAGGCAATTTTCTGACTTGGTTTATTTTTGTTATGGTTTGTCTTTGAGTGTGTATATCGCTTAGGTCTTTTTGTTTTGTACGGCGAATTGGCCATTTTTTGGAAAGTAAGGGCCGTTTTGGCGCTCTGCTATTGACTCTTCCATTAGGGTCTAGTTATTTAATTTTTGTATTTCTTTCCCTTTGGTGTTTCTGATCGGAGGCGTGGGTTAATTTTATCGAGTCCTGGTCATTGCATTCACTTCTATTTTTAAATAAATTGAAATCAAGAAGTTATGTAAGTATGCATCAGACTACAATTCCGCCTAATCATAGACAAGTAATACTAACTGATTTAATTGAATGCATATATCATAGAGAAGACACCCTCTATCTTGTATGTATGACAAGAAATGTTTTCGTCCCATCTGAATAGCATAAAATTACACATTATTGTCGTGTAATTCTTACAATTCTAACTGGTAATATTTGGGTAAGAGATGATATAGGACTAAGTTATTTAGATAAATTGTGGGCACTCCGATAGGTGCGAATTGTGCATATCTTGTGTCTGACCTTCTTCGATGAAATGATAAGACCCCATCCAAAGAACTTCTTTTTAATAAAGTAAATTCTTCTGATACCGAGGCCTCGTGTTACGCTTTATATTTATCTATTGTAGATGAGTTTGTATGACAAACGTTACGATTTTGATTTAGAGACTTACATTTTCCTCTCTTGGAAGGTGATGTTCCTTGTGCAGCTTGTTACACTGTTTATACTTCGCAATTTATTCCATATGAGAGTGTCTAGTAATGTAACTGACTTCAAAAATCGTAATAATTTGCTAACTGTTAAACGCCTTCATCAGCGTTATCGGTATCATAACCAACAGTTAGATTCCGATAGGCCCGACCAGAGACAGAGCATCAGACAGGTACCAACCAACATTACCTATAATTATTTTTAAGAAGCCTTTAGGCTGGAACTGTCATAGAATCTGAGGCCTGATACATTGGCGGGCAGTTAAAGAGGGAAGCAAAGTTATCAACTGTGAATGGGTTAACCACCATGCATGCAGTCTGTGGTATAATATATACAGACCAGCTACCGGTAGTAACCCATATTTTTTTTCTCCGCGGAAAAAGGTTATTTTTTCTAGGAGAACAAGCGAAAAATTTCTCCGAGAAGAAAAAAAAAATCGCGTTTCAAAGCGGTTAATTTCTCCGCTAAACGTCGCGAAATTTCTCCGCGAACATCGGAGAAAGACAATTAGTACAGGTGAAGACGTTCACGGTGTTTCTCCGCGAAATCTGCCTATACCTACATGTATATTTGTTCATGTGCATGTATTTTTTATGCATTAATATTTCGTACAAAAAGTTTGAAGCATATGACGAAATGCATGTTCCTTGTACAAAGGGCGACAACTCTAGCGGTCGTAAAGTATGATTTTGATCCGGTTGGAATCATAATGATTTGCATCTTATGCGCTTTACAACGCAGTATGAACATGATGAATGTTTTTTGTGTTTTAACTGTTGTGTAAACACCTCATAAATTGAAAACTGTTGATTTTCTATCGGTTCATCATACTGGGATTACTTTATTTTTTTCTCAAGTAAATACCTTAGAAAAGTCAGACACAGTGTATATAATAACGGGGATCCTGCTTGAACATGTATGTGTGGGCACTGATCTCACTCAACATTTTGGTTGATCTTTTTCTTATACTGCGAGTAATGAAACATCACTGATGCCTACACTTAAGCTCACATGTGGCCCGAGTGAGAGATCCAATGTTAAAGAGTAGGCCACGGAGGCCCGCTTGTGTCTCTTGCCTTTCCAATTCAATTTTGCTCATACATGTACATCAATATGGGGAAATTGCGCGGCAAGCATTCCAAGGCTGCATATAAGTCTGATCCCTAACTTGGAGCAGAACTACAAAATTCTCCAAGATAATCAGCGAAGATAACAGACATGCAACCTGGGTATCTTGTTAAGTCTACTGTACACCCGAAGGTACCTTGCCCCCGTGTCCTAATGGGTAAGAGCGCTGAATTTTAATCATCGGGTCATAAGGTCTCTTCGCTGTGGTTTGCGCCTCGCTCGGGCCACATATGAGACGCCAAAATCTGCAACAGAAAGTGGTCTTACTCCGGTTTAAGCACAACTCTGATTAGCGGTCCCCTCGAAATAAGTGAAAACATCTTGAAAGTGCCGTAAATCCACTAAACACCCCGAGGATAACGGACATCCTTGTTCTAATGTTAAAAAGCGCTGACACTCATAAGGACTCTCACCGCCGTTTGTTTGTTTGTTTGATTTGATATGTAACGTGCCAGTCAACATTATAACGGTCATTTTGGAGACGTTGCTTTTCAATTTTGTCCGAAACTGAGATGAAATGACATCTCAAGCCCTGTCGCCCAATGAAACCAATAGGGTTTATAAGCATGGACGGTCTGATTCACACCTCTTTGCCCGGGCAGGCTTAGATCCTCTAAGCGGTTTACCAGTAGTCGTGTGTGGTCAGATTCTGGCTAGTAGTGAAGCCTCAGACCAGACAAAGCAGAACCCGGCATTTAAGCAGGACCTTCACTGTTCTTCAAAAGTGTTGACACAACAAAGCTGAAAAGAACTCCAATATAAAACCAGTGACGCGACGAGAAAAAAAATCACCTCAAATGTTGTCTATTCATCACGTGAACAACTCCGTGAAATGAACACCCCCTAAACCCCATTTCATATAGATAAAACTTGGGTGTACGGGGCAAACATTATTTTTCTTATTTCTGCTCCAAGTATAGTTTGTGGGTACTCGTTAGAACTGCCTCAAGGAGAAGTTCTAACGAGAACCCACAACCTATTTTGGCAGTAAAAATAAGAAACACATCACATATTTCCATCAGAAAAGTAGCCATTTTGGAGATGTGAAAAAAATCCTCTGTCGCACGAGCGGATTATAGTAATGTAAGGCCGTCTGATTATTTTTTTTTTAAATATAATATATCTACATGCATATATTTGCATACAAGCAGACAGTGCGTACCCAGCCCAGATCGTCTTACATATTACGAAAACACGCCTATTCGAAATAATATTTTAAAGTTTACTGTCGAGAAGTGTTTTTTTTTTTTTTTTTTTTTTTTTTTTTTGGTTAAAAAAAAATTGCTAATTTTTCTAAAAACTGCCCAAAAGATGCATGTCGAATGTAGGAACTCGTTAGAACCGCCTCGATGTTTTCAAGCAAAAAAAAAAAAAAAAAAAACATAATTTTTTGCATCCGTAAACCCCAGGTTTGCTATACAAAGTGGTGGTTTAATGGAGTGAAAAGAATATAGGTGTTTCGTAATGCGGAGCAGTCTAATCGGGTTCCAAACTGTCTGCAACAATGACTTTTAAGGTAACAAGCAGACGACAAAGCTCGCCCCCCCCCAATCGGGGCTTAATGTAATAGATTAGGCTGCATGATGCTTCCGCGCAGAGCTAAAACCGGCCCAGTCAACACTGTTACAGGTCATATTTTAGCCGAACAAAAACCTATCCACATTTTTCTGGGAAGGCTTAAGCAGTACAGTGCACACTCTTTCGCAAGAAACTGACAACTGCCCTTCTTGAATCGGTGGAAGGGAGAGAATGACCGTAGAAAATATTTTATGATCAATCTCCACAATAGGTAGAAGAATTGCATTGTTTTCTTCTCTGTATGTTTACTGTTTATATCATTTTAATACGAAATAGTTTAAGTACACATCACGATAACACACCCATATGCAATCATTTATACTTAAAACGGTTATTCCTGATGAAAATATGCGATAATGTTCCTATTTTACTCCTTAAGTAACTTGCGGGTTCTCATTAGAATCGTCTCACTGAGGTAGTTGGTAACGAGTACCCACATCCTTCATTGGAGTCTAAGAACAGATTAAGGAAAAGGCATACCTTGTAAACTCCAGTTCTCTAAATATGTGTGCATTTAAATTTGGGAAAAGTGGGTCGTTCATTACATGGGCTTTATTAACATGTTGATGCACCACCTTGTTCCTCCAACTGGGAGTATTTATTAGTTAGGGGTGGGTGAGGGGTCGGGGAAGGAGACTTGGTAGCGCAAATAATGCGAGCGAATGCATGGCGCGATATATGTGTCTGGTTTTTCGTCCGTTCGTCCGCGACATAGACCTAGCCTGCGGTGGAATTCATGTGTTCCTCGTTAACTGATCACTAACTTTGCATTCAAAGCACCGCTTGTTGCACCAATTTAACATTTTGTAATCATAAATAATTGAGGCGAATCTGAGCTTCTGTTTCTTTGATTTGAGGTTTTACGTCCCCGTAAACACTGGAAAGGTCATTTTGGAGACGTCGCTTCCAATTTTTTGGGACTTTTACCCGACATTGAGATGAAATGACATCTCAAGCCCTGCCAACCAATGAAACCAACAGGGTTTATAAGCAATGACGGTCCAACTTGCACCACTTTGCCTGGGCAGGGGCTGTGCCGTGTGGCGGCCGTAAAAAGTCTTCCCATACATCCATCATAGTGCAGATTATATTTTCTGGTCCTTTGGGATCATTGAGTTCATGTAGAATCATTTTGAAAATAGAGTTCTGCTCAAGCCGGTGATAGGGGGCGTGGCCAGTGTAGCACACTTCAGTACTGGTCATGAACAGACTCAATAAAACCAAGTCTGCTATTTTCGTTTATTTGGTGCATTCTTTGCTTCCAAAGGATCTTGCTATTCAGAACTTAGATCCTGTAAGAGATTTACCAGTACTCGCATGCGGGTCGGTTTCAGCTCTGCGTGGAAGCATCATGCAGCCCATCTATTTCATCGAGCTGAGCTTTTGGTATATGTCACAAATCATTATGGTGCTAATAACCTACATGTACGACTCCTTATGAAAACTCGCCTATTCAAATATATTGGAAATTTTATCACTGAAAACGGAAAATTTTCGGATAAAAATTCTAACATTTTTCATATTTCTGCTCAAGATTTTGGGTATTCTTTAAAACGACTCTGCGAGGCTGTTCTAACGAATACCCACAATTTATGTGAGCAGAAATTAGATAAAAATATAAACCCATGTAAACCCCAAATAAACCCCAGTTAAAAGTGGGGTTCAAGCGGGTAACAAATAAATAGGCGTGTTTTCGTGTGATGAATACAAGTTGTCATGAGACTTTTAAAAAGGGATTATATAATGGAGAAATAAATTACTAAACTGAAATTGTGTAACATGAAAGAATATTTGATTATGATTTAAAAATGACTACCATTTGCCTTCGTTTACAAAAACAACGCCAAACAAACGAAGAAATAATAATGAGCCGAAAATTCGACATTTACTATCACGTAAGTCCTGTTGTTTTTTTTTCCGTGAAACGCGGGAAATTTCATTTTCAATGAAAGCAATCGGTAAAATTTTCGCCGATCATCTCCGCGAATTTTCTCCGCGAAACCGGAAGAAATTTCAGCGAGAAATTTCTCTCTCATTTTATTTTTTCTCGCGGTTTTGCGGAGAAAATAGACGATTTCGCGTTAGTCGGTTTCTCCGCGAAACCAAAAAAAAAAAAAAAAAAAAATGGGTTATTACCGGTAGCTGGTCTGTACGTGGTATCCAATCATTTACAATCGACGATAAAGCTTACGAAAATGTGTACGGAATTCATTGCAAGCATATATTTTTTAATTTTATAAAATAGGGTTACGACAAAATAGAGTTAAGAGGGATATTCAGTGCACGTAATTGTTAACCCGCTGATCGTAATAAAACTCACCATAGTAGCGCCAACCTGAATAGTCAGTCAATATCAAATGTGTTGTATTCAGTTTAAAATAGAATAGGCGGCATTCAGAAGTATGTATGTTTTCCGTGAACGAAACGCAGTTCAAGTCACGATCACAAAGCCTTGCACACATCAGACTCGTCTGGGATAAGTTTTGAACCTGTACGGTTATGTTGCCTAATGTTACCATGTCCATATAGTCAGGAATTTCTCGGAATCTTAGCCTCTTACCACCAGCAGAAATGTGACAATAAAAGCCAACTGACAGAAAATATATAATAAACATAAATGGGTGCATATTTAATATACCAAGTTATTAAGTTATTATCGAGTATCAGATGAGTGTAAGCTTCCTCAAAATAAACGTGCGCTGAACATAAATGCTTTTCCTTTATCACAATTCTGACTACTACGACTTTTACAACTGGAAGTGTTTGTAATAAAAAAATGACATTGCTATTATTTGATTTTGATTTTGCAAGCAGTTAATTTTCGATTGAGCTTTAAGAGCTTTAATCGTTTTGTTTGCACGGCGATAAGTTTAATAGCGTACATTATCAAACATCAGAATTAGCAATCTAGCGACAAAATACCATGATGTCAATAAGTACATGTAGCGTCCCACTTTATTAATAGAGGATCTTCCATGAGTGTTCATGTATTATTGAATTTATTAAACGAGTTGAGGAAAAGGGATAAAATGCGAGGCTTGCCGAGCATTTTATCACTTTTCCTCAACGAGTTTAATAAATTCAATAATACATGAGCACGAATGCAAGATTTTATTTATCATATGACATTTTAAACGCATTTTATTCACGAATGTTTACAAAAATGTCAAAATTCCGCCATTAGTAAACGCGACGTCGTTAAGAACGTCGTACATGTAACGTTACGGGACGTATCTAGCTAATTTGCATATTTAATCCACTAGTGGATTATCGAAAATATTACATGGCGATATTACACTCTCAGACGCGACGTCATATGATAAATGTCATGATATTTATGTAAAACAAAGTATTTTTCTACATTAGGATAAATTACCTTAGTTTTTCACATGTTGCATTCTTTCTTTCTTATTTTTTAAAATCGTTTTATACGTGATATTGTTTCAAACGTATATTCCAACCAAACGTAGGTTTTGAGTGCTCATTAGAACCGCGTAAATGAACCAGTTCTAATGCGAACAAATAGTTTATGACAAAGAAAAGAAATAAGAAGAGTAATATATACCCTGTAAACCCAATACTTTGTATACAAAGTGGATCTAGAGGGATGACCATTACACGGGCACATGAAACAAGCTAACATCACGTGAACACGTCCTTGAAATGGAGACCCCACTTATATACCTACTTTATATAGAGAAAACTGGGGTTTACGGGGGTATTCATTATTTTTCTTATTTTTGCTCCAAGACATAGGTTGTGGCTCAATGAAGCGGTTCTAACGAGCACCTACAACCTATGTTTGCAGTATAAATAAGAAAAATAGCACACATTTTTATCAGAAAAGTAGCCATTTTGGAGATGTGAAAAATGCCCTATGTTGCACGGGTATGTTATCGTAATGTTAGTGGCCTTGCAAGCATCATGCTGCCAGCGAAGGGTCTACTATACGTATGAGTTGTAAACATTGTGTGCGCTTCTTCCTTAAAAGCCGTTTAAAGCGAAGTTATGTTTTTGTGTGTGTATCGCTTATATTGTTTTAGTTTTAAATAACCAATTGACCATTTTGTGGGACAGTAACTGTCCTTTTGGCTTTCCGCTATTGACGTTTCGATTAGGGTCTAGTTATTGCGCTGCGTACTAACGCAGCGCCATTTGTGATGAGTTTGAGATACGGACTTTGTATCAATGAAACTTGACTTTTCATTGATGTAAGCGAATTGTCAGTTTACAGAAGTTCGCGTTATAGATAAAATTAAAACACTTTTTTAACATTTTTTATTTGCGACCACATTCAATTATACATCTGTAATCTGAATTTTTGCCATTCGCAATCTATTTTTGATATATTATGGATTTTTGATAACGAACTATGTTTTTCGTTTTTATCGTCGAAAGGGTATTCGGTTTTGATTATTGTTTTATTTTCAATCAGTACAGTCCTAGATATACGCCTGATATTTCTTTGTTGAATTGTCCCAAAATTAAAATTCAGTATTTGAAATAGAAGACGATCATCCTGAGATGAATCATAGTGAGCCACCTTATCAGATTATATCACTTGCCAACCTGATGACGCGTTTAAGCTAGATACTATATTTAGTAGAATGAGCGTGCCCAAAGTCTGTGATGGTAAGTCCACTCCGATAAGGTGAAAGGGTTAAAGGGTAATCAAATCAAAACACTGGCAGCACTGATAGGTCGAGTATCTCTTGAGTGTTTGCTTGTTTGTTTGTATTGGAATTCAATGGCCCTGTCAACACTATTTAGGTCATTTTGAGCCGGTCGGTTGACCTATCCGCACTTTTCCTGGGCAGGCTTATACGTAAACGGTTAACCGGTACAGTGCACATTCTTTCGCCAGAAACTGACAACTGCCCTTCTTGAATCAGCGGAATTTGAGAATGACCGTAGAATAGATTTTATGATCAATCTCTACGAAAGAATGTTGCCGACCCCAGCAGTTATCGAACCCGAGCCCTCCTGATCATCAGTTAGACGCGCATCCGACTGAGCTTCCGAGGCAGGCATCTCTGAGTGTAGATTGGAAAAATGGCCCTGAAGGGGAACTTGAACTGTTTCATTTAACCCTTAAATAATTTTGCCCTAAACAAACAGCGTAGACCCTGATCAGACATCGCGTTCTGATATTGGTCTACACTGTTTGCAAAACCCAACACATGATTCAATTCCAGATTCTACAGATAACATGTACGCAAAACTCTGAACTCACAGCGGTACAAATAACGCGGCCTTTTTATTTATTATTATAATTGTTATTATTATTATTTATTTATTTTGTAAATCACAGCAACCTTGTTTTCCTAAAAACACGCCTATATAATTTTGACCCCGTGAAACCCCATTTTATATAGTAAAACTGGGGTTAACGGTGGTACACATTTCTTATTTCTGATTAGATATCCGTTAGAACCGCCTCGCCGAGATGGTTATAACGAGTACCCACAGTCTGTGATTTGAAGAGAAATATGTTAAATCTCAGGTTTTCTTCTATCTGATTTTTTTACAGTTTATTGAAGGTAAAATGTCAATAAATTTGAATAGGTCTGCTTTCGAAATGAGTGATAGTCACGTGAGCGCCAACGATGAACGCTCTGTGCTTAGTAACTTTGTGTCGATTGCCAAACAATCGACCTATGGGTCTGGGATGGGATGGAATGTACAGTGATTTCCGACATAGCTGGTTACTTACTGATTTTCTCATACACGCGTCACAAGGTATGCGACATTTGCAAGTGCACGTTCTGTCTTGTGACGTTTCGCGGTATCCTATCAAAAACCGTTCCACATATTCTACCCCTCCCAGAAGAGGTCAAGAGTTTTCAGTAAAATTTACCTTCTGGGGGTAGAGACAAGCATAACCTTCCACAGTTAAAACCCCAGTATTTACTATTTAAAACAAATGTACATGACCTGGCTGTCACCTTCAAATACTCTATAAAGACTTCCAAGAAAAAAGACGCGAAATAAAAGTGCACAATCTTATTTTCTTTTAGATTTTTCCATTTCGCCCAACCCCTCATGCAGCCCCTGTAATTGTCGGAAAGAAAACTGTTTGCATTTTGTTTGCCAGCAAAATTGTCCTTGGTAACATCTGCACATATATATATATGGCCATCAGTCGTGTATAATAATTGCTTTGGTACCACCGATGTTTGCTTCTGTTCATTTTTTTCTGTACACTTACTACCTTGTTAATTCTTGGAAGTTGGACAATTTAGGCACAATTGTAATTGAAGGTGATGGCTTGTTTCACAAAAATATGATTCCGTTTCCATTAGACATTCTTCATTTATGCTCGAGTATGTTGACTGCTGCATTTCGTAGGCTGACTGTTTGGATGACCTTAATATCCCAGCATTAACTCAAGGAAATTGTTCGACTACTGCTGAAGTGGCCGATTGCTTGCCCACGAGAATTTGTGCACAAACCACTGCAATTCCTCGTATTCTTAATGAACCTGTATCCGTCTGCCCACTCTTTAAAAGAGGAGACAGAGCTCTTGCTCGTAGTTATCGCCTTGTGTCCCTGACGTGTGTTCCATGTAAATTGCTTGAACATATAGTCTTCTCAAATATCATGGAATATAAACTTTTGTCAGATAGACAAGATGCATTTAGAAAAAAAAGAATAGTTGTTGAGCACGTTTATTAATGACTGGGTAAAATCTTTCACAAAGGCTGACAGGTTGATATTCATTCTGGACTTCGAGAAGGCTTTTGACACCCGCAACCCCATGAACTACTGAAATGTAAAATATCTGATTACGGTATTGTGGGGAAGAGTCTCAAATGGATAGACGCATTTTTTTGGTACAGAAAATAGAGTTTTTGTTAACGCATACCGGACTTATACGGACACGACCTTTCTCAGCTATGCTGATAATCAAGGGAATGAACGCGTACAACACAGAAAATAAATGGTTATCTCCCACAACTCCTAGTCATGGTTACCTAGGTGACCAAGGTAAACTGGAAATAGAAAAAAGGTCTAGTGTATTTCATTTTCAACATGGGCCAAATTATTTTCATTTTTATTTTATAAAATGTATATGGACATGTTCATAATAAAGGGGGAGTTCCAGCCTATAGTAATTTCCATAGGGTTCTGCCCACGCACAGATTTTCCATGATATTGTGCATAATTAATGCCTGGTAAATGATTGTTCATTACTTAGCTATTTCACTCTCATATCTGATTTCATTATAAATATACAATGTTTTGTTTATTTCCACTTCCAAAAACAGGGGTGCCCTCAAACAAGTGTATATATACATAACAGCTTCTTATTTTTTGGAGTTATTTTGTTCTCAGGCATCTTTGTAGTCATTTGTGATTATTTTTGGATCACATTTGCTATTGTTCAGTTGAAGTTCCATAGACCATGATCAATTTCATATGGAGCAGACCCCAGATTTCACAATCATAAAATCTTTTGGAGTATGTTTGACTTTTGATTTCACATTGTTGCAGTTCTTGTCACCCCATCAATTTAATATGATAATTGCCCATGTATATGTAGAACATTTTGTCAAACTTTCTTGAAAATCTGAGACCGGTAACATACTGCATTTGAACATTGAATAGTAAGGGTCAGATTTTTTAATTTTTTCAAACCATTTGTAGATATGGTATAACATTTTCAATCGAGAAATTGCTCACCAATATATATATAATATTGAATATATGTATGTGAAAACCTTGATTGTGTAGTATGAGCTCATTTAATCAGCATTTGTATCAGTTATGGTACCCTGGGGAACACCAAAACACAATTCATTTTGAGCGCTCATTAACAATTCAATTGGATTTTATTGAAAATATATTTCATTTCATAACAGGCGTTTTGCATTTAATGTAATCCTATGTCCTGCTTAAGCTTATTATGACAAAGATTGTTGAAATGGCAAGTAAAATGGATGGTTCTATCGCTTGACTCTCTGAACTGATGCAGTCTACTTAAAAAGTTTGAAAAGTCTGATTGTCATACCTGATTGGCACAGCTTGCTTGAATGGCCAAGAGTAATGATGTTTTATTATGGTTGAGCCAGGTATGTCATAATACCACAGACAATATTTTCTTATCTTTTGGCTCACTGTATACATGTTCACAGATTACTGTAGACAAAATGGAAACACAATTGTGTTGGCTCTTTTGTCACTCTAACAATGCCCCTAGCAAAATCTGAACTAACGCACAAACAAATGTGGCCTGCTGTGCAAATCAGTGTCAGAAGGTTATATTCTTAAATATGATCTATTTATATTCTTAAATATGATCTAGAAAGCAACCAGTTATTTATTGAGTAACATGAATTAGTATTATAGAGAAGACCAATCAGTTCAGCTTTCGAACTATTTCAGATGAAGAAAAGAGCAAACGGTATTTTTGCTATCAGTATTATGAAAAAATATAAAGCCAACTGCAGATTTTGGTTCAGAAATATGCTAACAGTACAACTAACAGCTGATTAATGCCATTTGCAAAAACAGATGAATACAGAGCTAGAAAACTTAACACAGACGACAAATACTGCATACACCTGACTAAAAATGTGAATGGTATTACAACATCTAAATATAATATCAGCTATCAAATGCATTAGTTACAGCAACTTGCCTTCCATCTATTTCATTTAGGGAAGTGTATACTAAATGCCAATTTTATAACTAACTACAGTGTGACTAGCTCTGCATTTATTTTGAAGACTAAGAAATTGTAGCTTACACTTTTGCAGATGTTATAATGAACCTAGAAACAATGCAGAAAATAGTTTTCATGATCTCACAAAACCTTTGGTGGGGGAGTGAAGTGTGGGTCTCTTTGACCAAGTGATGTAAGAAAGAATTACCAACACATGGACCGATCAGTCATTAGAACAAATGGAAAAATCAGTCTGTTCCTTCACAGTTAGCAATTTATTGGCTGCTGTTTTATTTTAAAGAAGAGAATGACAACAGCAAACATAATTAAAGACAAAAAAATAGAACTATGCCAAGTAATTTATTAAGCAGATTCAATACGTCATTGCGAATTACTGACATCAATTGTCTTTTTATTGCGGGGTTTAAAATATACAGAAAGACCAAATAAAACAGGGTAAAAAGATCCAACTTTTCTTATTCCTATTATGCCAAAATGTATTTTTTTTCAGTATTACTGTCAAAACTAACATTCATCATGAACAGAGCATGAATGCATTTTATTTTTTTTTTCTCTTTCAAATGTTTGGATTGAACTGGTATACTTTGCTAATGTAAGTTCTTATTTACTTTTGAAAAGTCAAACTAAAACGCCTGACTGTAAAAAGTATCTCTTTGTGTGTGTGTGTGTGTGTGTGTGTGTGTGTGTGTGTGTGTGTGTGTGTGTGTGTGTGTGTGTGTGTGTGTGTGTGTGTGTTGGGGGGGGGGGGAGCCGGTTGCTGTGGGTAGGGGGGAGAGAGTTTTCATTACATAAATGCCTATGCTAAGCTTTGTATGATAACGTGGTACCAAATGGTCATTAAAACACAATAAAAATACACTTTAAGGAAATCTTGTCCCCTTATATTCCATCTGATTTTAGCACAAAAATAGACCTGAACCCATATTTAGCAATCAAAAACAATGTTACCGGTTTCTGACTTTTCTGAAATTTGTTTGGCATATAGAGGATATATGTGGCTTATTTTATATGTAATATCTTGGGGTGACAAGATCAGTAACACATCTAACACTTATGATGAAAATCTCATTGTTTGTAATTTTTCATGAAAAGTAGAAGAAATTTTGAAAATAAATTTATCAGAAAAATTAAAAGACATAGAAACATTTGCATTTTTTATATTTTATTAATCCTTATAGAACTCTGTTGCCAATCAAAGCAACAAAATTTGAAAATAATCATACCTTATTTAAGACAGAAAAGTTCACAGGTGTGTATGACCTCTACAGGGGACTACCCCAGGGAGATCTCCTGAGACCTATAGTAATTTATCAAATGAAACAAAGTTATATATATAGTTGATAGTCCTCAAGTAAACAACAATTGAAGTTTCAAGAAAATCTGTGCGTGGGCAGATTTGGAACTCCCCCTTTGCAATTTTACTTCCGCTGGCACAGAAAAGAAATGACATTTAGAGGGTGCTTCCAAATATATGTAAAAAGGACTAAAAAGTTGTTCATAAAATGTCATTAAAACTACATGTGGATCATTGAAAAAGAATGTAAAATCACGATCCGCTTGCACAGAAAAGATATTCTTATATGTTTTTATTGTATGCGGAAATAATTATCAAGTTCCTATATAAATCTATGTATTAACTTTAACTGACAGCAGTTTCCTGGATGTCCGTTAAAGTTCGACATGGGGTGAATCTTCGGTATTGTCTGGGGTCCTACTAGGAACTGTTCTTGGTCCACTGTTAGTCTCCCTGTCTATTAATAATATTTCCACAGACACCGTCTCAGAAATATGACTGTTCGCAGACGACTGTGTTTGCTATCGGGAAATTAGAGATACAGATGATTCACTAGAACTTCAGAACGGTATATATATATATATATATATATATATATATATATATATATATATATATATATATATATATATATATATATATATATATAGACTTGTGGATGTTCGGAACGAAAATGACGCATGAGAATTTAGCCCGTTAATGCAATTTTATGCGGATAACTAGGATTTTGTTTTGTTTGATTTGAGGCTTAACGTCCCCGTCAACACTATATAGGTCATTTTGGAGACGTTGCTTCCAATTTTGTGGGACTTTACCTGACATTTAGATGAAATGACATCTCAAGCCCTGTCGCCCAATGAAACCAATATGGTTTATGAGCATGGTCGGACCGACTCGCACCGCTTTTCTTGGGCAGGCTTAGATTGTCTAAGCGGTTTAACAGTACTCGTGCGCGGTCGGTTTCAGCTCTGCGTGGAAGCATCATGCAGCCCATCTATTTCTTCAAGCCCCGATGGGCGGTGGCCAGCGGCTTAATAGGAAGAGAGCCAATAAAATTGAGGCGGCTTACACCCAAGAGGAAACGGTCGTCGAGAATGTGGATTCCATAACATACCTTGGGGTGACAATCATACACGTTTTGAGATGGAATACACACATAACCGACATGTATACTAAGGCAAATAAAACGCTCGGTTTCCTGAGGCGAAATCTATGGGGCGCCGTTTTACTATTTAATCCGTATTAATAGGCTAGATGTCCATAATTATTGATGGATATCCATAATTCGAACTATGGATATCCATAATTTGAAATATTGATATCCATTATTATTTATGGATATCCATAATTATTTATGGATATCCATAATTCGAATTATGGTTATCCATAATTCGAATTATAGATATCCATAAATCGATCTGAATTAATAAAATCAATAAATCGAATAATGGATATCCATTATTCGATTTATTGATATCCATAAATCGAATTATGGATATCCATTATTCGACTGATTTATGGATATCCATAAAGGAAATTATGGATATCCATAATTCGAATTATGGATATCCATAAATCGATTTATGGATATCATTAATTTAGATCGAAATATGGATATCCATAAATCGAGTTATGGATATCCTTAATTCGAATTATGGATATCCATTATTCGGCTGATTTATGGATATCCATAAATCGACTTATGGATATCCATAATTCTCCTCTGTAAATAAACCTAATGACTAATGGCTGCTCGCTTTGAAAAAACAAAATGACTTTTCCCGTCAGGTTTCCGATTTAGGTGTGTAATAAAAGCCGGGATGGAGGTGGTGGTAATGTAGGGTAGGCTTAGTTGTGGCCTATGTTGTGGGAGAGATATGTTTTGTTTGGTCCCCTTCAATACTATTTAGGTCATTTTGGAGACGTTGCTTCCAATAAATGTGGGGCGTTCATTGAGACGAAATGACATCTCAACCCCTGCCGCCCATTGATTCGCACCACTTTGTTTGGACAGGCCTAGACCTTCTAAACGGTTTACCAGTACTCTCAGCTCATGCAGCCAAATCTATTTCTCCAAGTCGCAATGGGCGGGGCCAGGAGATATAGCTGAATATGCCTGGTACTCCGTACACCTCATGTTTGTTTGATTTGAAGTTTAACGTCCCCGTCAACACTGTAAAGGTCATTTTGGAGACGTTGCTTCCAATTTTGTGGGACTTTTATCCGACACTGAGATGAAATGACATCTCAAGCCCTCCCGTCCAATGAAACCAATATGGTTTATAAGCATGGACGACTCACCGCATTGCCTGGGCAGGCTTAGATCCTCTAAGCGGTTTACCAGTATTCGTGTGCGGGTCGGTTGCAGCTCTGCGTGGAAGCATCATGCAGCCCATCTATTTCTTCAAGACCCGATGGGTCCACATTTGATGTATCCTCAGTAATAATTCCGAATTCCGATGGAGAAGAATCAGTGTTTCCTAAGCTCAACTCAGAGTGCATAGGACACTTCAGTGTTTTTCGCACCAAGGGTTCCATGCATTCCTTTTGGATGGAGTTTCTTATGATACAATGCTTTTGAAACAAGAAATTATTATATACATGAAAACAAAAACAAGGCATCCCCTCGCAACTGCATACAACTCATCAACGTCTAAATCCAATCTGAATATATTAGACCTTTGATGCTTCTGTGATGATAGTTTTGTCTTCCATCCTATTTACAAGGTTTTAAATGTCAAGTCCAGTGACCTGGACATTTGACCATTGACCTTGAAAATAATTAGGGTTCATCCTCTCTCCATGGGGAATATTTATGGAAGGTTGGATGATTCAAAGATGATTGCTTTGCCTTCTATCCTGTCCTCAAGGTTTTTAATGTCCAGTCCATTGTGACCTTGACCTTTGGCCCTGAAAATAAATAGGGTCCATCCTCTCCATGGGAAACATTCGTGGAATGTTTGATGCTTTTGTGAGACTGCTTTTTCTTCTAACCTGCTCACAAGGATTTTAATGTCAAGTCCATTGTGACCTTGACCTTTGACCTTGAAAATCAATTGGGTTCATTCTCTCTCCATGTGAAACATTTATGGAAGGTTTGGTGCTTCTATGATGATAGCTTTTGTCTTCTATCCTGTTCACAAGATTTTTAATGCCACATACATTGTGACCTTGACATTTGACTCTTGACTCGTCTTTACCTTGAAAATCAATAGGGTTCGTCCTCTCTCCATATGGAATGTTTGTTGAGGGTTTGATGCATTGTGATGATTGTTTTGTCTTCTTATCTGTTCACAATGTTTTAATGTCAAGTCCATGGTGATCTTGACATTTGACCCTTGTCATTGAAAATCAATAGGGTTCATCCTCTCTCCATGGGAAACATTTATGGAAGGTTTGACGCTTCTATGATGATCACTTTGTCTACTTTCCTGTTCACAAGGTTTTAAATGTTAAGTCCATTGTGACCTTGACATTTGACCCTTGACGCTTGACCTTAAAACTCAATAGTTTTCACCCTCTATTTCCACGGGGAACAATTGTGGAAGGTTTGATGCTTCTGTGATGCTTGCTTTGTCTTCTATTCTTTTCATTAGTTTTTTTTTATTATTTCAAGTCGATTGTGACCTTGACCTTTGACCATGAAAATCAATAGGCTTTATCTTCTTTCAGTGGAGAACATTTCCGGAAAGAGTTTGATGCTTCTATGATGATATCTTTGTCTTCTATCCTGTTCTCAAGATTTTGAATGTCAAGTCCATTGTGACCTTGACTTTTGATCTTGAAATGAATAGTTTTCATCTTCTCTCCATTAGTAACATTTGTGGAAGGTTTGGTGATTTTATGATAATAGTTTTGTCTTCTTTCCTGCTCTTAATTTTTAAATGTCAAGTCCATTGTGACCTTGACATTTGACCTTGCAAATCAATAGGGTTAATCTTCTCTCCATGGGGAACATTTGGGGAAGGTAGGATGCTTCTATGATGATAGCTTTGTCTTCTATCCTGTTCACAAGGATTTTAAAGTCAAGTCCATTGTGACCTTCACATTCGACCCCTGACCTTGAAAATCAATAGGTTCATTCTCTCTCCATGGGGAACATTTATGGAAGGTTTTGATGCTTCTATGATGAGTTTTTTCTTCTATTCGTTTCACACTGTTTTTAATGCCAAGTCCATTGTGATCTTGACATTTGACCCTTGTCATTGAAAATCGATAGGGTTCATCCTTTCTTCATGGGAAACATTTATGGAAGGTTTGACGCTTCTATGATGATAACTTTGTCTTCTTTCCTGTTCACAAGGTTTTTAATGTTAAGTCCATTGTGACCTTGACATTTGGACCTTGACCTTGAAAATATACAGTGTTCATCCTCTCTCCACGGAAAACATTTGTGGAAGGTTTGGTACTTCTATGATGATAGCTTTGTCTTTTATTCCGTTCACATTGTTTTAATGTCAGGTCCATTGTGACATTTAAAAATCAATTGGATTTATCCTCTCTCCATGGGGAACATTTATGGAAGGTTTGATGCTTCTCCGATGATGGTTTTGTCTTCAATCCTGTTCACACACTCACACACGGCAGCTATGCTACAGACCAGCTACGGGTAATAACCCATATTTTTTTATCTCTCCGCGGTAATAGGCCTTTTTTCGGAGAACAAGCGAGAAATGTCTCCGAGAAGATAAACATTTCGCGTTTCAAAGCGGTTAATTTCACCGCGAAACGTCGCGAAATTTCTCCACGAACATCGCTTTTTCTCGGAGAAAGCCAATTAGTACAGGTGAAGTCGTCCACGATGTTTCTCCGCGAAATCTACCTATATCTTCATGTATAGTTGTTCATGTGCAAGTATTTTTTTCATGCATTAAAATTTGGTACTCAAAGTTTGAAGCATATGACGAAATGCATCGTAAAGTATGATATTGATCCGGTTGGAATCATAATGATTTGCATCTTATGCACTTTACAACGCAGTATAACCGGCCCCGATAGCTCAGTTGGTAGAGTGTCCGCTCCGGGGAACGGGAGGTCTCGGGTTCGATCCCGGGCCGCGACATAACAAAATCGTTAACAATGGTACTAGCTGCTCCTCGCTTGGCACTCAGATTTACGGGGTAGAGCTAGGACTGGTCGATCCAGTGTCAGGATAATGTGACTGGGTGTGGTATCATGTAATGTGTCTGGGACATGATACTTCAGTGAGGCAGCACTATAAACGTGAGCATTGAGCTCCCTGTCGCAACCAGACACCGTCGTGATATGACTGAAAAATTGTTGAAAGCGACGTTAAACCCGAATTCACACACACACAACGCAGTATGAACATGATGAATGTTTTCTGTGTTCCTTTTTTACTGTTGTGTAAACGCTTCATAAATTGAAAACTGTTGATTTTCTACCGGTTCACCACATTGGGAGTACTTTATTTTTTTCTCAAGTAAATACATTAGAAAAATCAAACTCAATGTATATAATAACGGGGATCCTGCTTGTACATGTATGTGTGGGCGCTGATCTCACTCTACATTTTGGTTGATCTTTTTATAACACTGCGAGTAATTAAACATCACTGATGCTTACCCTTAAGCTTACATGTAGCCCAAGTGAGAGATCTAATGTTTAAGAGTAGGCCGCGGAGGCCGCTTGAGTTTCATGCTTTTACAATTCAATTTTGCTCATACATGTACATTAACCCATTTCAGACTGGAAACCCCTAAACGGGTACCGTGGCAAACAGTGCAGGCCCAAATCAGACGCCGCAGAACGCGGCGTCTGATCAGGGCCTACACTGTTTGCAAAAAGTTCGGTCATTTTCCTAATTTTGAAAACACAACCTGAAAGCCCTAAATTTTGAAATGGACCCATGCTGTATATAAGGAGAAAGATTCCATTTGGTACAAAAAGGTTAATATGGGGAAATTGCGCGGTTAGCATTCCAAGGCTGCATATAAGTCTGATCTCTAACTTGGAGCAGAACTACAAAATCCTCCAAGATAATCAGCGACGTTTGTACAGACATGCAACCTGGGTATCTTGTTAAGTCTACTGTTCACCCCGAAGGTAACTCGCCCCGTGTCCTGATGGGTAAGAGCGCTGACTCATTCAGTACCAGAAACCCCTAAATGGGTACCTTGGCAAACTGTGCACGCCCAGATCGGACACCGCAGCACGCGGCGTCTGATCAGGGCTTTCACTGTTTGCAAAACGTTAAGCCATTACCCGAACTAAATTTTTAAGAAAAAAACAACCTGACACCCCTAAGTTTCAAAATGGACTCCTGTACATGTATATATAAGGAGGAAGATTCCATTTGGTACAATAAGGGTTAATCATCGGGTCATTAGGTCTCTCCCCTGTGGTTTGCGCCTCGCTCGGGCCACATACATGTAGTTGGTAACGAGTACCCACATCCTACATTGGATGTCTAGGAACAGATTAAGGAAAATGTATACCTTGTAAACTGCAGTTCTCTCTATGCATGTATGTGTGCATGTAAAATGGTGAATAGTGGTTCGTTCATTACATGGGCTTTATTAACATGTTGATGCACCACCTGTTTGCTCCAACTGGGATATTTATTAGTTAGGGGTGGATGAGGGGTTGGGGAAGTAAACTTAGTAGCGCAAATAATGCGTGCGAATGCAAAGTAGCATGTCCTTTTTCACACGCCTGCATGAAACCTGGCCCGAAATAGGTATATGTTTTTTCGTCCGTTCGTTCGTGACATAGACCTAGCCTGCGGTGGAATTCATGTGTTCCTCGTTAACTGGTCACTAACTTTGCATTCAAAGCACCGCTTGCTGTACGAATTTGACAGTTTGTAATCATATATAAATGAGGCGAATCTGAGCTTTTGGTGTTGTTTGTTTGAGGTTTTGCGTCCCCTTCAACACTGTAAAGGTCATTTTGGAGACGTCGCTTCCAATTTTGTGGGATTTTACCCGACATTGAGATGAAATGGCATCTCAAGCCCTGCCACCCAATGAAACCAACAGGGTTTATAAGCATTGGCGGTCCGACTCGTACCACTTTGCCTGGGCAGGCTTAGATCCTGTAAGCGGTTTACCAGTACTCGCATGCGGGTCGGTTTCAGCTCTGCGTGGAAGCATCATGCAGCCCATCTATTTCATCAAGCTGAGCTTTTGGTAAATGTCACACATCATTATGGTGTTAATAACCTACATGTACGACTCATTATGAGAACTCGCCTATTCAAATATATTGTAAAATTTTACCACTAAAAACGGAAAATTTTCGGATAAAAATTCTGTTTGTTTTTTTTTCATATTTCTGCTCAAGATTTTGGGTACACTTTAAAACGACTCGACGAGGCGGTTCTAACGAGTACCCACAATCTATGTGAGCAGAAATTAGATAAATATTGTATACCCCTGTAAACCCCAGTTAAAATTTGGGTTTAAGCGGCTAACGAATAAATAGGCGTATTTTCGTGATGTGAATAAAAGTTGTCATGAGACTTTTAAAAAATAAATCACTAAAAGGAATTTTTAGTAACATGAAAGAATATTTGATTATGATTTAACAATGACTACAATTTGCCTCCGTTTACAAAAACAACGCCAAACAAACGAAGAAATAATAATGAGCCGAAAATTTTACGTAAGCCCAGTTGTATTTTTTTCTCCGCGAAACGCCGGTAATTTCATTTTCAATGCAAGCAATCGGTAAATTTTTCGTCGAGAATGTCCGAGAATTTTCTCCGCGAAACCGGGAGAAATTTCAGCGAAATATTTCTCGCTCATTTTATCTTTTCTCGCTGTTTTGCGGAGAAAATAGCCGATTTCGCGTTAGGCGGTTTCTCCGCGAAACAAAAACAAAAATGGGTTATTACCGGTAGCTGGTCTGTATATCCCCACCGCAAGTTTGTTGCGAGGGGGTGATAACGAACAATCGGGTAATGTGTCATTGACTGGTGATAGATGGACTTCACAGAGATAATTCTTAAATCATTCAAAATTCCTTAAGTATTCGGTTGCTTATTTGCGACGAAATGCTCTTTATGACCTGCTCGCGATGTTTCATACTCTTGTTCCAATTCCTCTGTTGATGATTTGCACTGCCCTGAAATCGAAATGGCCTTAGAAAATAAAAATCAAAAATGAGTTCCTTCAAGAGCAATGAAAACATTCATAAGAAAGAAGATGGGTCATACTACGTAGTTTCATAAACCTTTCCTGTAATGAATTAGCAAGAAAAAGACAAATTCTTCTTGGTATTAGGTCCAATCCTTTAAAGACATGCAAAATTATGAAAATTTTTAATGAAATTAAAAGAAACAAAGGCTGTTTTCCGCAGCGCTTCCTCCTTTGCTCCAACATGGAGCAATTTGTTACTTGTTTCATGTTTGTGGGGTTTCCTTTTGATGTCTCTAATGGGAGCAGTGGGTTAATTGTGTCGATTCCTGATCATTGCTTTCACTTCTATTTTCATATTATAAACTTTAGTAAATAAGTCATTTGTATGTACTATTGGTTCTGTATACTTTTTTATGAAAGGTATTGCTTAAAATATACAAATAAAATAAAAGTTTAAACTCAAGAGCAGTTAATTTCCTACAAAAATGGGCAAACGGATTTCCATTACAATAAAACTAATAACTGTATTGCAGGATGATGACATATTTTGCACGGGTACCAGCCTCACATATGGTCCTCATTGGTAGGTTAAACTTGTGGCACCTTTTGATACAAACTGAAGCTTAAAACATATTCACAATTATATACACTAAACGTTAAGAGGACCTTGACTATCAAGGCTGGGGTAAGGGGAGCGTGGCGGAAACAAATTTCCAAACAGCACGCCCCTACTCTCATGCCAGTTTATTAGTACCTGAAAACGCAGACGTTATTTAGAATACACACTCACTTTCGTCAGTTAAAAGTTAAAATAGACCAAGTAATATTTATAGATTTATTTATCAGATTAACGAGATCGGGAGAGGGAAGGTTTTCTTATAGCGAAAAACATGGAATCCTCTATCTCATTTGTTGCCTTTGAACCCCCCCCCCCCCCGACCCCAACCCCGGAGATGGTGGGAAAAATCCGCCCAAACAACATCATGTGACACATCACCATAACAGCAATCATGCCATTAAGTGTCTACCACTACCTTAATATCTTAAGAACAACTCAATGAGGCGGTTCTAATGAGCACAAACAGCCTATCTTTTGAGTTTAAATAAGAAAAAAATATCACAAATTTTCGTCGACAAATGTTAGTGCTGGCGATACGAAAGACGCCATTTTAGCACATGGGTGTGTTACCGTAATGACATTACGAAAACACGCCTATACAAATGTATTGCAAACTTTACTGCCAAAAATGTACATTTTAAGATGAAAACTTGTGATAAGTTTCTTATTTTTGCTCAAATTATAGATTTTGGGTACTCTTATTGTTGTATTGGGTATCCACAATCCTTATTTTAGAGCAAAAATAAGACAAATAAGGTTTACCCCTTATAACCCCAGTTTCACTAAATAAAAGTGGGATTCAATGGGGTCAAAAGTATAAAGGCATGTTTTCGTGATGAGATGTCAGGTACTATTAAAACTCATTGGTTTTGGTTTGTCAATATTTTTATCTATCTGCATGCCAAAAATTTTCGACATATTTCAAGAGGATTTAAAAGTATACTCCAAAAAATTTGCATAGGCGAGGTTTTAATAAAGAAATCTTACATTAGACTATTTCATAAACCAGGTCTTATCAATGTCTGTATGTTTGTCAAAATATTCTTAGCAGTTTTAAAGTAACATAACTTTTTTTTCACAAACTGACCTCAGACGGAAAGCATATATTATGATGGACAGATATAGTCAAATGGAATGTTTAACAATTACAGTAGAACTTCGATGGCTCGAACAACGATGGCTCGTTTACCATGGATGAGTCGAACCCATTCTTGAGCCCCTAAGAAAAATCCTCTACATAAGAACTAGTGGGGGATAATTAAGGAGATTTTAGTCTTTTATCTTACAAATGTATGCTGTGTGTACTCATTAGAATCGCATCGATGAGGCGATTCTAATGAGTACACACAGCATACATATTCAATAGGGAACACCGCAAAGATGTCTAAAAGTACCTCGTTATGCCTCCTAGTAATAACCCTCAGTGGCTCGAACTCCCCCTGTCTCGAACAGATTTTCGAGGTCCCAAAGGTCCAAAAGGTAGAATAACTCTTGAGCTAACTGTGTTGCGCTCTAAGAATAAATAAATAAATAAATAAATAAATAAATAAATAAATAAATAAATAAGGGGCTTTCACATCACGTTAACATGTCCGCGAAATGAACACCCCACTCAATCCCACTTAAAAAAAGAGAGAAAAATTGGGATTAAGGGAGTATTCTTTTTTCTTCTTCTTCTTCTCTTCTTTTTCTTCTTCTTCTTCTTCTTCTTCTTCTTCTTCTTCTTCTTCTTCTTCTTCTTCTTCTTCTTCCTATTTTTGCTAAAAACTAGGCAGCCAGTAATCATAGAAACGGCCCTAACATGCACTCACAATCTATATTTTGACTAGAATTATGAAGCGTATCAAACGCTTTTTACATCTGAAAAATGCTTGTTCAAAAGGTAAGAAAGACGAGATGGTTCTAACGAGTATGTTTTTGAGCAGAGATGAAAAAGTATTGTGTACCCCTGTAAACCCCAGTTCTACCCATCACGCTAACAAGTCCTTATATAAAGAAAACTGGGGTTTACGGGGGTATCCACTATTTTCCTTATTTCTGCTCATATACATAGGTTGTGAGTACTCGTTAGAACCGCCCCATTGAGGCGGTTCTAACGAGTACCCGAAATCTATATTTTGAGTATAAATAAGAATAATATCACAAATTTCAGAAAATTTGTAAAAAAAAAATAATGCATTAAAATGTATTATGATGCACGGGTGTGATATCGTAATGATATGAACTTGGGGTTTGAGAGGATTAATATTATATAGGTGTGTTTTCGAAATGTCTTTCAAAAATATTTTCTCCCATATCACTAGGGGTCTACTCCCAAAGGAAACAAATGTTCCTTCTTTAACTCTTTTCGTACCACATGGAATCTTTCTCATATATAGCAGGAGTCAATTTCAAAATTTAGGGGTGTCAGGTTGTGTTTTCTTCAAAATCTATTTGGAAACTGGCTGAATGTTTCACAAACAGTGTAGGCCCCGATCAGACGCCGCGTTCTGTGGCGTCCGATCTGGGCCTGCACTGTTAGCCAACTACCAGTTTTGGGGTTTCTGGTACAAAAAGGGTTAAAAGTAGAAGACGTCTACATAAGGACACGCAAACAACAAGGCTTAGTCCCAAGAGTCGTTCGCCTCCGTTGAAAACAATGACAGGTTGTGCACCCTACCTGGCATGGTGCGTAGAATTTATTGTATACTTTTTAGTTTTTTTAGTTTTCATACAGTGGCTCATTGCGAAAGCATGCATATTCAAATATATTGACAATTTTGCTGTCGGGGACGAGAGCTTTCAGATAAAGAATTCTGATATCTTTCGTTTTTTTTTTCTATTCGGGACATGGGTTGTGGGTGCTCGATGGAACCGCCTCGACGAGGCGGTTCTAACGGGTATCTACGGTCTGTGTTTTTGTGAGGAGGTCTGGAGATCATCCGTCAATGGCACCCTTTATATACCCTTCGCACGTACCGAAATATATAAAGGCTCATTTTCCTGTTCAGCCCCGAAGCTATGGAATGCTCTTCCTCAAACAGTCAGAGACTCCGACTCTCTTGACACTTTTAAAAAGAAAATCAAACTTATATACTAGTATATATTTTAATGCATGTTCTATATGAGACTCATCAATACTCCATATGTGCAATAGCCTAATGTTCTTTTTAAAGCTTTTACACTCAATATATTTTATTTTTCATGTTGAACTTTTTCCTTCATTCGCCGGAAATTACCGAGTTGAATATCGATTTCCGTAGGATATCGGCAGTTAAAGTTACCTGTATAGTTTGAAGGTTGTTCATATTAAAATTATGAAGGAAAAAAATATTAACTCCTCGTATCTTATTTATCCTTAACACTAGAAAAAAGTCACTGTTATCCTCATGTAAGAAAATTATTCAGTTTTTATTTGGTGCATTTCAAAGTGATGAATAATTAATTCTTATTGCTTCCATCTGCAATTTAATGTCATGCCTATATGCTCCATAGACGGCAATGTATTTTTTTAAAAAACGTGCAGATATCCATGTTTGGTTGCCAATATTAAATAGAAATGGTTTGTTTGGAATTAAGTCACTGTTATATACTGTTAGACTGTTGTTCAAAGTCTACGATGATATAAAGTTTATTTCTACTGAAAAATGATAAATTGCTTCCCCGAGAGCTTAAAAATCGTTTATAAGCTGTTTTTCAGTATTGCAGTTCATGATGCAAAAAATCGCTAAGTCCACATTATATGTACCATAAATCGTATCAAACCTGTAAAGCTTTTTTGTGCATTAATTTTGTAATTACTAGTAATAAACAACATGCGGATAATATACTTAATAAAGTGATTATATTTCTCGGATTTCTTTATTTTATTTTTTTTTATTATTTTGTCTCAGTTTTGTTACATTTATGTTTTCATTCATTATGAATGGGCGGCAAATATGTCAAAAGGACAAAACCTGTCGAAATCATTAACTGTGAAATGGCGATTAAATGGCGATTAAAACCACCATGAAAAGTTAATTGGCAGTTTGAAGCCATTGATTGATTTTGTTTGTTTGTATCGGAGTTTAACGGCCCAACCAACACTATTTAGGTTAGTTTTGAGCCGGTCAGTTTACCTGTCCACACTTTTCCTGGGCAAGCGGTTAACCAGTAAAGTGCACATTCACCTCATCGAGGGGGTTCAAACGAGCACCAACAATCTATGTTTTGTGCAGAACTAAGAAAAATATCTCAGTTATGCATCTGTAATTGTTCATATTTATACAATGTATTTGAATAGGCGTTTTTTTTTTGTTACTACTGGGGATTTAGAGGGTTTTCTTGGGGTTCGGTCTCAGGGATGTGTCCAAAGTCCTGAAATGTCAACCCTACCGGCCCGCTGGGTAATGACATATCTGCAAGCTGCGTAGTAGATACGGATG
>CAUZLF010000230.1:122036-162566 GCA_963580285.1 Lucinisca nassula | reverse complement strand
GGCCCTTTAATGACCATGCAATATGTATGTTTCTCGAATTTGGCGAAGTTATGTACCTTATTTTCAGCCAAATAAAAAATAAACATACAATTTTCTACCAGAAATACTGCATGGACATCATTTCTCTAATTCATGATCGCGATGAAACCAATCCATCTATCCCCCATAGGGGATGATTACATTGCTAGAACCAAAGCAATGCACATGCCAAGACAAGGCACACAGACTTTGAACGTTTCCTAAAGGTCACACTTGGTGCTTTGAACTATGTAGGACTAATTATTAAGATCGGAAAACCTAATCTGAGATGGAAATTTACTAGTGCTACGACCGTACAACTACCATTTTCCCCGGAAAATTTCGTGTCTTATCATATGCGTTGTACCCATTTCCTTGCCCGTGGGCGTTGTATTGAAAATGGAACTAGGATTTCTCACTGTGGGTCTTCCAATTTCAAATTGTCCTTAAATCGTATTTGCCACAGTCCGATTTATCATGTGTATGTCTACAACCAACAAAAAAATGCACGCCATACTCCCAGAAGAGCGGTTCATGTAAAATAATGAGATTTCGTGGTTGAGTAGCTCCACTGCGTCCGGTTCTCCATTTGACAGGGTGTAACTGTCGAATTCGGACCATCGAAGATAAATTTGTGAATAATATGTGTCTTCCGTGAAGCTAATGTGAGCAGCCTTATTGATTAGTAACCATAACACGAGCTCTGGAACAACAACAAACCTGCACATGTGATGCCGACTCCGCCATTTTCTTTCTTATCCTGAGCGGAAAAATTTCCTTATCATGTGCGTTTGTTCCTTACCCTGCGCGCTTGCCTTTACTAGTGTGATGTTTAAAAACTGTCATATACTCGGTATAAACATGAGCTAGCATTGTAAACAAGTTCTTACAAATGCTTGTTTTTGTTTGTTTGTTTGTTTTAATTGGGGTTTAATGTCCATGTCAATCACTAATGTCATTTTGGAGACGTTTCTTCCAATTTTGTGGGACTTTTACCCGACATTGAGGCGAAATGACATCTCAAGCCCTACTGTGTAATGAAACCAGAAGGTTTACATGCATTGGACGACCTGACGCACACCTCTTTGCGGTTTACCAGTACTCGTGTGTGGTCGGATTCAGCTCTGCATGGAAGCACCATGCAGCTCAATCTAGTTCTCCATGCCATGAT
The DNA here is from genome assembly GCA_963580285.1 of Lucinisca nassula. NCBI lineage: Eukaryota > Metazoa > Mollusca > Bivalvia > Lucinida > Lucinidae > Lucinisca > Lucinisca nassula. The sequence goes on along the minus strand of CAUZLF010000230.1, from coordinate 161,377 downwards.
GGACGGGGTCGATTTACAAATGTTAGTTTGTATTGGCCCAGTCAACACTATTTAGGTCATTTTTGAGCTTGTCAGTTTACTTATCCACACTGGGCAGGCTTATGATTTATTGCAACTAAATGATTTAATTGAATGGACATTTCATAGGGAAGACTCCCTCTATCTTGCATGTAATGTAAGAAATACGTTTTTTACTTCTGAAGAGCATAAAAACTATACTTTATGGTCATGTCAGAAGGTGTGTGAAGCTCTCACCTTTCTACTTGACAATATTTACATAAGATTTGGTACTAAGTTATTTAGACAAGTTGTGGGTATTCCGATGGGTACTAATTGCTCAACACTTGTGGCTGATCTGTTTTTGTTTTGTTATGAGAGAGACTTCATATTCTGAGAAATCGGAAATAATTATTGGTTTGGACTCATATTCTAGACATGTTTTTAATTATTTGGACCCCATTTTGATTTATATCAGTCTTTGAATCGACTGCCTATTCGAAATTCGCAAAATTGCTGTATGTTTCCTCTGGCTTTCTTTGCCGGATCATTACAGGGTCACTGATGAGGCTTTATTAGCCGAAACTACGTGGTATGCCCCATCTTCTTTCTTATGAATCTTTCCATTGCTCTTAAAGGAACTCATTTTTGATTTTTTTTTGCCTTCACTGCAGCTGGTGTTGTGCCGAGTGGCGGCCGTAAAACGTCTCCCCGTACATCAACCATAGTGCAGTTTATATTTTACTTTTGGTCCTTTGAGATCAGTGTGAACATTCTGAGAAATCAGAAATAAATTATTGGTTTAGACTCATATTCTAGACAGGTTTTTAATTATTTGGACCCCATTTTGATTTATATTAATATTTGAATCGATTGCCTATTCGAAATTCGCAAAATGGCAGTATGTTTCCTCTGGCTTTCTTTGTCGGATCATTACAGGGTCACTGATGAGGCTTTATTAGCCGAAACTACGTAGTATGACCCATCTTCTTTCTTATGAATGTTTTCATTGCTCTTAAAGGAACTCATATTTGATTTTTATTTGCCTTCACTGCAGCTGGTGTTGTGCCGTGCGGCGGCCGTAAAACGTCTCCCCGTACATAAACCATAGTGCAGTTTATATTTTACTTTTGGTCCTTTGAGACCAGCTTGAATATTCTGAGAAATCAGAAATAAATTATTGGTTTAGACTCATATTCTAGACAGGTTTTTAATTATTTGGACCCCATTTTGATTTATATCAATCTTTGAATCGATTGCCTATTCGAAATTCGCAAATTGCAGTATGTTTCCTCTGGCTTTCTTTGCCGGATCATTACAGGGTCACTGATGAGGCTTTATTAGCCGAAACTATGTAGTATGACCCATCTTCTTTCTTATGAATGTTTTCATTGCTCTTAAAGGAACTCATATTTGATTTTTATTTGCCTTCACTGCAGCTGGTGTTGTGCCGTGTGGCGGCCGTAAAACGTCTCCCCGTACATCAACCATAGTGCAGTTTATATTTTACTTTTGGTCCTTTGAGATCAGCGTGAATATTCTGAGAAATCAGAAATAAATTATTGGTTTAGACTCATATTCTAGACAGGTTTTTAATTATTTGGACCCCATTTTGATTTATATCAATCTTTGAATCGATTGCCTATTCGAAATTCGCAAAATTGCAGTATGTTTCCTCTGGCTTTCTTTGCCGGATCATTACAGGGTCACTGATGAGGCTTTATTAGCCGAAACTACGTAGTATGACCCATCTTCTTTCTTATGAATGTTTTCATTGCTCTTAAAGGAACTCATATTTGATTTTTATTTGCCTTCACTGCAGCTGGTGTTGTGCCGTGTGGCGGCCGTAAAACGTCTCCCCGTACATCAACCATAGTGCAGTTTATTTTTTACTTTTGGTCCTTTGAGATCAGCGTGCATATTCTGAGAAATCAGAAATAAATTATTGGTTGATATTCATATTCTAGACAGTTTTTAATTATTTGGACCCCATTTTGATTTATATCAATCTTTGAATCGATTGCCTATTCGAAATTCGCAAAATTGCAGTATGTTTCCTCAGGCTTTCTTCGCCGGATCACTACAGGGTCACTGATGAGGCTTTATTAGCCGAAACTACGTAGTATGACCCATCTTCTTTCTTATGAATGTTTTCATTGCTCTTAAAGGAACTCATATTTGATTTTTATTAGAGAGTTAGAATAGCCAGCCATACAAAAGCATTCACCCTGGCAACGCTAAAAACATTAAAATGATAGGTAAAACAAGAATTTTACCGTTACATTGTTATACGTGTCAGGTGCTGAATTTCTTGCAGCAAGGTCAAGGACATAAAATACAGACTAGTTAGCTTGCTGGTGTGCGTCGGAAACACGACACCTAAAACCGGACCGAACCAACAAACTACATCTATGACATTCTCCCCTGTCAGGGACATTTCCAATTTTATGTAAGTACACAGACAATATATGAGTGTAATACAATGTCATACAATGAATAAATTTATCACAGCTTGCTTTGTATTTACAATGTTATTCAAATTTGTGAAGTGATTGCTTCTGGAAGAAGCACAACATGCAGAAATAAATAGCTGCACAATTCAATGCACAATGCACAATTCAATGCACAACACATAGAAAATTAGATATGATAATTTGTGTCTAGCAACACTGAATATATTATTCAAATGCACTTCACTCAGCATATTGTTTTGTGTATTTAAAACAATACAGTAATTAAACCATATGACATTCTCCCCTGTTTATATAATAAAAAAATCAGAATTTTCACAATTTAATTTAAAAAAAAACTAAACAAACCACTCCTGTAACTCAGAATCATCAACAGTGTGTTGATTCATGAGCCAATCTCCAAAACGGTCTGGCGGAAGACGCACACGACCAGGACGTCTGGGCTGAGGAGTAGTGACGGGTGATGGAGATTGAGTATATCCAGATGGGATACTTGTGCCAGTTTGAGAAACAGATTGACAGCTTTCGCCTGGCACACTCGTACCTCCACAACCTCTATCTGAAACATGACTTCTACCAAAATTTGAAGAAGACTCACTTCCGGAACCGGTTGACTGAGCTTCAACAACACTGGAGGCAAAACTGGAAACATTGACTGGACTGAGAGGCTTCCCCTTGCAGGAATAATGTACTTGCACAATGACTGGAAAGCAGACTCTGACTGGTCAGAATCTGATTCCTCAGTATCTGAATTGTAACTGGGCTGTACATGATTCCTAGGAGGACGCCTCGGCGTAATCGTTGGTTCTGAAACCTCAGATTTAACAGGAATGACTGAAAATGGGAGAAGCATATTCTTATGTAAGGTTCTGATGCAGGACTCGTCAGATTCTTTTTGAACCTTATAAACAGGGATGTTGTTTATAGGTTGAGAAACAACAATATAAGGGCTTTTCTCGCACTTGTCAGCCAATTTCTGTTTGCCTCTCAGACCAACCAGCCTGACAAGAACACGGTCCAAAGCTGCTTCCCGTACTTTGAGGTCGTAACCTGCTTTATTCCGGGCGGCGCTCCTTTGTCTTCTTTGGAGGTAACTTTATATGCGAATTGGAGCCGCTTCAATTTGGTAGCATAATGCTCCTTTGAAGATATTACTGGGTCTTGGTCATTATTTAGACCCAAATATGCATCAACAGCTAGCCTCGAATGTCTTCCAAACATTAAAAAAAAATGACGAATAGCCTGTGCTATAATGTTTGGTGGCATTATAAGAGTGCACTAATGGGGCGACATAAGACTTCCAGTCTTGCTTCTGATGTTCCACTAAAGTGCCTAACATATTAAGCAAAGTCTGGTTAAACCGTTCTGTCATTCCGTTCCCCATAGCATGGTATTGGGTAGTCCTGGACTTTTCCACACCATCTAGACTGCAGAGCTCTTTGATAACATTACTTTTCAAGTTTCTCCCCTGATCACTATGAAGGCAAGCAGGAAAGCCGTAGTGAACTATGAAGTTCTCGAAGAGAATCTTTGCAGTAGTTTTGGCTAGCTGATTTTTGTTTGATTTGAGGTTTAACGTCCCCGTCCCCGTCAACACTGTAAAGGTCATTTTGGTGGCGTTGCTTCCAATTTTGTGGGACTTTTACCCGACATTGAGATGAAATGACATCTCAAGCCATGTCGCCCAATGAAACCTATAGGGTTTATTAGCATGGACTGTCCGACTCGTGCGCACCGCGTTGCCTGGGCAGGCTTAGATCCCCTAAGCGGTTTACCAGTACTCGTGTGCGGGTCGGATTCAGCTCTGCGTGGAAGCATCATGCTGATATATTTCTATGGCTAGCTGATTCCTAGTGGGAAAAGCCTGTGCATATCTGGTGAAATGATCTGTTATAACCAGAACATGCTCATGACCTCCTTTTGACCTTTCTAAAGATAGAAATCCATGCAGGTTGGTTGGTGACTAACAATGTTCACCAACTTAGCACTAGGTCTTTCTGGAGGTTTACGTTTTATGCATCTTTCACAGGACTTGACTTTTGTTTCAACATCAGACTCCAATCCTGGCCAAAAGAACCGAGAACGAACCAATGACAATGTACGGTCGCGGCCTTTATGACCGACATCGTCATGTAAATGTTTAAGGACAATATATTTAAATCTAAAGGGTAAAATTAACTGTTTTGTCTGTTGGCCATCAAGTTCAGTACTTCTGTACGATACAGAACCAATAAAAACAGAGTTTTTTCCACTCTTTAGTTATAACTAAGAACCTCAGGGGTTTCCATAGATAGTTCGCTCTTTGTCGAATAAAAGCCATTATGAAGAAACTGAATGACTCTTTTTAGAGTAACTTCTGCAGCCTGTTCGTTGGCCCAATCCACATTTTGAATATCAGTTGATTGCAAAACTTTGTCTGTTTGAACATCTGAGATGCACTAGTAATCACTAATGTCTCAGCATAAGGGCAAGAATCCCTTTTAACAGTATAAGCCTAACAAACTGCATATACCACGTCAGAAAACATTTCTGTTTGCTCTTGAGGGCGTCTACAATCCGCATCCCCATTAGCCTTGCCGCTTCTGTAAATGAGTTTAAAATTAAAAGAGCCAAGAGCTGCCAGCCATGTTTGACCAGTAGCATCTAACTTGGCAGATGAAAAAACATAAGTAAGGGGATTGTTGTCTGTTGCAACATCAAACTGATTACCATATAAGTAATCATGGAATTTCTCTGTCACTGCCCATTTTAAGCAGAGAAATTCTAATTTGTGAGCAGGATAATTTTTTTCACTGCTTCGAAGTCCTCTACTGGCATAAGCGATAACGCGTTCAAGGCTGTCTTGTACTTGATATAACACTGCACCAAGACCTTCGGTCGAGGCATCGGTTTGCACAATAAAGGGCGTTTAAAATCGGCATATGCCAGGACTGGAGATGATAATTTCTCCTTTTAAGTGTCAAAAGCACTCCGCTGTAATGCATCCCACTGCCAAAGGACTTTATCCCTCTTCTTCTTCTTCTTCTTCTGATGGTCTGAACCAGGATTTGTGCAGTGCCAAACTAAAAGATCATTCAAGGGCTTAGCTAAACGGGCATAATCTTTAATAAAACGACGGTAAAAACCCGTAAAACCAAGAAATGACCTTAGTTGTTCAACATTTTGTGGTACAGGCCAAGAAGTCAAAGCCATAATTTGTCAGAGTCTGTTTCTACACCATCTTGACTGACGACATGACCTAAATAACTGACACTGGTTTTGAAGAATTCGCACTTAGAGGGCTTAAGCGTTAGATCGTGTTGTTTCAGTCTACTAAAAGCTGCTTCCAGCCTGTCTTAGTGGTCTTCAAAGGTCTCTGAAAAGATCAGTATGTCGTCTAAGAAAATAAGGCATTCTTTGAGACGCATGTCGCTCAATTAAACGTTGAAACGATGCTGGAGCATTGGTTAATCCAATAGACATGCGCTGACATTCATAGAACCCTAGATTTCCCACTGTGAATGCCGTTAAATGCTTATCTTCTTCCTCTACCTCTCCTTGCCAGTATCCACTACGGAGATCAAGCGTCGAAAAGTATTTAGATCCTATTAATGTATTTTTTGTATCATCGATACGAGGTAGAGTGTAAGCGTCCCTCATTTTCAGCTATTTATTTTACGGAAGTAGATACAAAATCGCAAACTGCTATCTTTCTTCCTAACTAAAACTACGTTGGAAGAGAAGGGACTTTCAGAAGGTCTGATAGCATCAGCTTCCAGCATTTCTTTAATATGAAACCTTACTTCTTCATACATTTAAGGAGGTGTCCTTCGGTAGGGATCCTTAAATGGAGTATAATCTGTAATCTTTATTTTATGCTTTTCCAAGATCTGTTCTACCAAGATCGGTAGAACTGGTAGAATATATGTCAGACAAATTTTCCAAAACATGCTTCGCTTTTGAAAGCTGTTCAGAAGACATAATTTGTTTATCTACCTGGTCACTCAAGTTAGGAATAATTGTAGAGGACTTTTCCTGTTTCTGCGAGGAATCAGGTGTTCATGCATCAACAACATTCACACTTGTTAAAGTACACAGAATAGACTTAGGGGGAATTTCAACAACCTTGGCCGACAAATTACAAACTCTAACAGGAACCCTAATAGTCGTACCTGGGCCTTTAAGATAAACAACCCTTTGACAAATTGTCAAATTTCCTGAAATGGAACCATTGGTATGCTCTGTCACTGCACATTCAATGTCATTTGATTTTCTAGCTATACCATGGAAAGTTTTTATTTCCTGAGGGTTGATACGAATGCGATAATTGCTTGTTATTTTGACAGGCAAACCATCATCGCACATGCTATCAAAGGCAGTCTGACATTCTGCCGGCACATCCGATGGTGGCTTATCCTGCTTAAACAGTCAGATCACATTCGTACCAATGATTGCTGGAACTTTACTGTTATAATCAGTGTCTGATACTATCAGAAGAGGAACTGTAATTAAAGAACCCCCAAAGAAGGCACAGAAATATTGGCTATAAAATAGCCTTTGTATTGAAGATGACTACCTCCAGCACTGACAACAGCTAAACCAAATTCAGAAATGTCATGTAACACTGGCAAAGGGTCTAAAGAATTATAAAAATGTTTCTGAAATTGATGAACTCATTGCGCCTAAATCAATCAAACCAGTTGATATCACACCTTGAATGTTAATCTGTCCTTCGTTGGCAGAACAAACCATACGCTCTATTAAAGAAGGTTTAACAGAACTGGGGCATTGTATAGACTCACTACCTACTTTCTCTGTTTGCCCCACTACAGAGGAAGTTAACAGTTTAAATACTGGTTGTCACTCTCGGTGCCGCCACCACGACCAGCACCACGGCCGCTAGCGCCACCGCGGCCACGGTCCCTTGAGGGACCACCCCTACTATTACCGCGATTATTTTGGTAATTTCCATGATTTTGAAAATTATTGTTCTGATTTTGAAAATTACCGTTTTGGTTTTTAAAATTGTTTTGATTTTGAAAGTTAGTATTATAATTCTGTTGACCCCTACCATAGTTACCTCACCAAGAACCTCATTGAAAACCCTTAACCCTGTCACGCGAAAATTGTGAGTTATACCCATTTTGAAAAGAAGAAGGGCGAGGAGAAGAACCAGACGAGTGAAAGGATTGTTGTTGAGCTCCTAGTTTCTGTTCTAGTGTTTTCATTCTAGACATCAGCTCAGTCATTTGCTTCAGCCACTGAGTGTTCGAATCAACAGCTGATGCTTGACCACTCTGCTGCTGAGCAACCTTTGACTCCGCTGCAGGCCTAGAACTAGAAACTTCTTCCTGCTCAACTTTCCTTATTTCACTTAAAAGTAGTTGGAAGTCTTGGACAGAGTCATACAAATGGCGAGTAGAATTTCTTAACTCCTTTCTCTTTAACCCGGTCCAGAATTTACCACAAGCAAACAACGGGAGACCGGAGTCCGGATTATAGAATGGTTAGGAAAGTGCCCTCGCCGACTCTCAACAGAATCGCAAATCCAACAGAATGCAAATAAATCACGAGCAATTTGTCAACATCCGTGCAACTATGCGTTTCATCCAACACGTTGCTAACAGGGAAGTTGGGTGAACACCGTCTTTATACTTCTTAAAATTTAAAGATTTTCTTTGTTTACCCCCTTTGATTTTCTATATTTTAAAAGATCTACTTTAAAATTGGGAGAGGCTAAACAATTCCTTCACGAATCAATTCATTCACGACAGAAATTGTTCGTGTAAGTTTCAAACCCTGAGAATGGAAAGAATCAGGATCCTTATGCCCCTTTGACTTATTCAATGCAACAATGGAATAATAAGGAATTTCAAGAAAACAAGTTTAACAGAAGGAAATTTTGAAATGCTGTTAAGATCTTGACTGAATGTAAGCAAAGGCTTTAAATTCATCTGAATGTCGCAGCTGGATAAAACTGCCTAATTTACAAGTTAAATCTCAAGTGCCTAAAAATATGTAAAGAAGCAGCTGCCCATGTTGAAAACCTTTTTAGATAAATTTCTATTAAGCCGATTTAGATATCTTTGTAACTGAGCTGCAGATTCACAAATAATTTCAATAATATGATTAAATTCTTTCAATAAATCTAAATGTGGTTTTAAACTAAAGCCTTTACTGTTAGATAACAAAAAAAAAAAACATGCTTGTGTAGTCTCCCTTTTAAATTCCAAGTTTTTTCTAAGTATTTTTCTATTTGTTCAACTAGTCATCAGAACAATAATATTAAAGAACTGATAATGTTGTTGTAGGCACAAGCACACTACTGTCACAGAAAGCTAGTTTACAAAATCTGCAAATTCAGTTATACACTATAAAGCAAGAACACTAAGTTAAATTCAAGAAATTGCAGTTGAAGTTGTATGTGAAAACTTTGAAATTTTTTGCAATTGCACAACACACTTTAGGAAAAAATCACAAATTCAATAAACTGCAGTTGCAGCTATACAGTCTGGTACCACTTGATACAAGATTGCAGTTGCAGATATAGAAGTGGACTCACCGACTCACCTCACTTGAGCAATGATCACAAATGCATAAACAAAATTATAAACAATACAGTTGTAGGTTTAAAGTCAAATCACATACATGCAGTTATAAACCGTAGTGGTTTTATTGGGCGACAGGGCTGTAGATGTCATTTCATCTCATTGTCGGGTAAAAGTCCCACAAAATTGGAAGCAGCGTCTCCAAAATGACCTTTAGAGTGTTGACGGGGACGTTAAACGTCAAAAGAAACAAACAAACAAAAACATACATGCAGTTGCAGCTCTATAACATTAATGCTATAACATGATGTTATATGAAGATGCTATGTCAAGGCAATGTACCATGTCATATCAATGACACTTCGTCATATAAAGTTTAACGTACGACAGACAATTAACAATCAATACAGAACTGTAGTTGCTATTGTAAATGTAGTCGCACAGACGGACGGACGGACGGACAGACATGATATTAAAGTCATGCTTAACTAACACAAAGTAATTGGGAACACGGACAGAAATTAAATGCACAGATCTGTCTGAAACAAATTGGAAAAATAAAGTTCCTACCTGTCTGATGAACCATATCTATGACTTTAACCTTTTCTGTGACATTATTGCACTTAACAATTCAGGAAACAGAATACGTACCTACAACAAAATAGGAATAATAAGATTCCAGAAAATTGAAGCCAATATAAATTAAAATGATTTCAGTTAAAAATCACACAGTCTTCACATCCGTCCTGAACATAAACATTAGTTGTGTTAGTGAGTGAAACCTAAGTTAGGGCTTATGCCACAATGTCATTACAAAAAGACAACACATAACTATATACAATGGCACCGTGATCATAGAAATTGTCTTGTTCTATCGTCTTCACGGGAATGTTAAAAATTTAACAAAAATGTGAGACGATATAACTGTGCACAATTTTTTTTTCTAACCACTATGAATAAATTAGCAAAGATTAAATATTCATATATACACTTATCCTGATCAGCTTCGCTGTATTTGAACATGGTATTCACCACATATAACATGTATAACATGATACAAAGAAAAACATAAAACATATATAACATATAGAAAAAATTCAAAAAATGTATATAATATATAGAATAATTCAAATTACATATACATTAAAGAAACTAAGTCAAATATTTTATATATATTCCACATATATAACAATATATATATGAAATACATATATAATATATATAATAATTCAAATAATGTATATAATGTATAGAAAATAACACACACACACACAAACACACACACAGACACACACATAAATATCACAAATAAATTGTTATTCATACACGGGGATGTCATTATTAATATAATTTGATCCGTGGCGAATCGATAAATATCACTGGCTATTACAGTGTCCACCAAAATCAACCCCTGGATATACCATTGTCCATAACTCGTGACGCAATGAAAAAAATATTATGTGCACACAAACACGTAATATGGCCATTTAAACGCCACTGTAACACATGTTGATTTAGTACAAATCCAGCATGATCATGATGGTGATGATGATGATGATGATATATTCTTGAAGGAAACCAGAACAACCCTGTTACGAGTTCGATTCTGTGGTTGGCGCCATTTGTCGCCGGGTGAGCAGCAGGATGATAATGAAGACCCAGGCAATCGATTTCTGACGGATGTTTATATACACCAAAAATGGTGTCCTACAAACAAACACGAATGACAATAACCTATCTACAGGACATTACAAATAGCTACTGCTTGATATATTCTTTAGTACATATAAATCATCCACCTATATTAATACGGATGAATGACAGCAGTTAACATTAATAGGAAAATGTGCACAGAAAACGGTGAACGACAGGACACACTTTGCTGGGATGAAATGCATGGATGAGTGGGGGTTTTGGGTTGTGAATACACCCGTATAGGCCCCCGAGCCAGATGTAAGGTTGACAATGAAAATGATACGTGTGAAGAATTTCATGGCAATGAAACTCTAACACAGGCCGAGAACATTATAACTTAGTAAACCATTCAAGAATAAAGCTAGAATACGCTAGATAAGCAACCTTTGCAGCTTGTACTGACTTTTTTTAAATGCAAGCAATATGGTGAAAATTCAATTGTTGAGCATGAGCAACAGCGGTAATATGTAGCTAAAGCAAAATGGCAAATTATGAAAAATGTTCAATGTTCAGAATGAAGAACTAAGAAAATAACAATAGAATAAACATGTTACAGAACAAGAAATTAATACCTGGCTATGACATCTGCAAATAATTCCAATGTAAGACAATGACGGTCTATACAAGAAGATATATGAAGCCTGAATGGCAGATGCCTTCTTCAGTCCAACTGATTTCAGGCGGTAAAACTTGTGGTATGAAGTGTGCAAAAGGACACATGCAGGGTTAGAGAGTTAGGATAGCCAACCATACAAACGCATTCACCCTGGCAATGCTCAAAACATAAAAATGATAGGTAAAAACAATAATTTTACAGTTACAGTGTGGTACGTGTCAGTTGCTGAAATGTTTGCAGCAAGGCCAATGACATAAAAGATAGACTAGTAAGCTTGCTGCCGTGCGTCGGAAACACGACACCTAAAACCGGATCGAACCGAAAAACTACATCTATGACATTTATTTTGATCAGAAATTAGAAAAATAAGGTTTTACCCTGTGAACCCCAGTTTTACTATGTAAAAGTGGGGTTTAAGGGGCTCAAAATTATATAGGCGTGCTTTCTTGATCATCTATAGCTTTGGTGAATAGATTGGTGGTGATCAGAAGCTGTCAAGATTAATTTTTGAATATTGCACGACCCGCAGAAAAAGCAACCGACTGAAGTCAGTTGATTTCTAAGAGTGCCCTAAAATCACCGTGTCATTCGGTTATTCTGTCAGTCTGTCAGTCTGTCTGTCCGTCCGTAACCCGTTTGTGAAAATTGGTGATAGTTACTTAATCGCTTGTAATATTTAAACAATTTTTGGCATACTGATAGATATCAATTAGATCTAACCAATGAACTTGAGAAATATTACATTCCATTTAGTATAGCCTCGCCGAGGCGAAAAATGTGAAAATTTTCGAACTGCTTCTCCTCGAAACCGTTGGGCCGATTGAAGTCAAATTTCATATGGAGCCTCTATGGGATGGGGGAAACCAAAATTTGCTCATGGGGTCCAGGTCACATGACCAAAATGGCCGCAAAGCCGTATATGGTCTGTCTGTTTGTCCGTCCGTAACCTGTTTGTGAAAATTGGTGATAGTGACTTAACCGCTTGGAATATTTAAACAATTTTTGGCATACTGATAGATATCAATGAGATCTAACCAATGAACTTGCGAAATATTACATTCCATTTAGTATAACCTCGCCGAGGCGAAAAATTTGAAAATTTTCGAACTGCTTCTCCTCGGAAGCGTTGGACCGATTGAAGTCAAATTTCATATGGAGCCTCTATGGGATAGGGAAACCAAAATTTGCTCATCGGGTCCAGGTCACATGACCAAAATGGCCGCCAAGCCATATATGGTAAAAACCCTTCAAAAATAGTCTTCGCCAGAACCACTGGGCAGATTTCCACGAAACTTGATAAATTGCATCTGGGACGTAGGTCCATCATAAATTGCTAAAATGGTGACCCTGGGTTGACCTATACCTTCTTTAGGTCCGTCCGTAGCCCGTTTGTGAAAATTGGTGATAGTGACTTAACCGCTTGGAATATTTAAACAATTTTTGGCATACTGATAGATATCATTGAGATCTAACCAATGAACTTGCGAAATATTACATTCCATTAAGTATAGCCTCGCCGAGGCGAAAAATGTGAAAATTTTCGAACTGCTTGTCCTCGGAACCGTTAGGCCGATTGAAATCAAATTTCATATGAAAAGTAGAAGTAAAACAAAGATCAGGAATTGATACAATTAACTTACTCCATCCATAAAAGACACCAAAGGGAAAGAAATACAAACATTAAGCGACCAGACCATAATGGAAACCTAAACAAAGGAAGGCCATATGGACAGTTACTTTCCCACAAAATGGCCATATGGCCATCCAAAATTAAAAGACACAAGTGATACACACAGTAAGTAACAAACAACAACATAAACAAACCGCCACAGAAGAGCCGCCTTGGAACGGTCAGTGGAAGATTTCCACTGGGGGGCTTAAATCGATTTTACGTGGCCACAATCCTCGCCCTTACTTCCGTCGCGATTTAGACAAATAATTTGTTCAGTCCGCATGAAAGCCTCCTAACTCATCAGTGCAACATCTCCGTGAACACAGAAATCAAAGAACCACAGAGGTGAGACAACGGTGAGGACTCGACAGCAAGAAGCCTCTATGGGATGGGGGAAACCAAAATTTGCTCATGGGGTCCAGGTCACATGACCAAAATGGCCGCCAAGCCATATATGGTCTGTCTGTCTGTCCGTCCGTAACCCGTTTGTGAAAATTGGTGATAGTGACTTAACGGCTTGGAATATTTAAACAATTTTTGGCATACTGATAGATATCAATGAGATCTTACCAATGAATTTGCGAAATATTACATTCCATTTGGTATAGCCTCGCCGAGGCGAAAAATGTGAAAATTTTCGAACTGCTTCTCCTCGGAAACCGTTAAGCCGATTTAAGTCAAATTTCACATGGAGCCTCTATGGTATGGGGGAAACCAAAATTTGCTCATGGGGTCCAGGTCACATGACCAAAATGGCCGCCAAGCCATATATGGTAAAAACCCTTCAAAAATAGTCTTCACCAGAACCACTGGGCAGATTTCCACGAAACTTGATAAATAGCATCTGGGACGTAGGCCCATCATAAATTGCTAAAATGGTGACCCTGGGTTGACCTTGACCTTCTTTGTGCCTAGGTCAAACTTTGACACACATGCTTTTGTATTTGAAAAGTGAGAATGCATTTTATCCTGAAAACGATTCAGAATACAGTACTAAAGTATAAGATATATTTTTGCTCCTTACGATAAGGCGCATTTATTTGGGGAACCGTTTTAGGTCTAGGTCACATGACCAAAATGGCCACCATACCCATATATGGTAACACTCATAAAGCTAAAAGCATCCGGCGGGTCGTGCACTTCAGCTGAAGCACTGTTTTTTTTTTTTAATTCACTTTATGTCTAATGGGCCCTTTTAATTTTGGACCTTTATACCTTGCATGCGTTTTGATGCATAACATATATTTAACCATACCTGCTAAGGTTTTGCAAATTTCACAGACAAAATAGCTGACGCTTATTTTTTTTCTCATCAGGATTAAGCAAAAATCATGGAAAGTAATGAACCAAAAGCCTTGAAACCAGTTTAACAGATTTCTAGCGAGGAGTAGAGGACCTGGTTAACCTTTTTTTTTTTTTTTTTTATATATAAATTTTGAAATAAAAAGAACTCAATGAGTCATAGACCTTTCTTAATATTATTGCTCATTAATATTAATATATATCCAGAACGAGACTAAGCTGGCATCATACTTATAAGCTGGCTGAAAATATTAGCAACCAAATGTCACATCATGTAATGGAAGAGGTCAGGGTAGAATATTAATTCCTAACATTTTTTTCTTTAAATCCAAAAAGTTATCTTTAGGAGGAAGTCACAAACAGTAAAACCTCCATTGATGGTCACCTCTGTTAAGCAGCCACCTCTCTTCAGCAGCCAAAATAATTCCTCCCATAGCATTTTGCTGTATATTTTACCTCTGCTCAGCAGCAGCTAGCAGCCACCTTACCAAATCTAATTTCCCTCTATTAAACAGCAAGTGTTAACTCAATAGCAAAACATCAGATGTAAAAATAGGAATTTCTCTTCTGGTGTATTTATTTCTTTCAAAATTTATTTTTCCCATACTTACAATTGTGATACCTGTATTATAAGCAAATGAAAAGAAACATAAATGATGGAGAAGTGTCATATGACACTTCTCCATCATTTATTTTTCTTTTAGTACATTCATGCTGAGCGGTCTTCAGTAATCATCATTTAATGGCCATCGATAACAATCCATACATCATCCCGGACATTTACCGACTGTTGAACAGCCACCTTCCTTAAACAGCCAGTTTTGGAGTTTTCCGAGGATGGCTGTTTAATGGAGGTTACACTGAATGTTAAAGGGAAAAGTGTTTCAGCTTAGGGTACAGAGGCTGGTTCTCTAACTTTTTAATATTTTGACACAAAGCTCTGTTTGTTTTGCTCTTTTGACCTATCAAACGAATTCATGGAAAAATAATCAGTTAAGATAAGAAATGTAAACAACTACATATCACATTTCCTATGGATAGTGTACCGCACTTCTGATTTAGGCACTTATTTATTAAAGTGGCAAAAACATCAACGAAGCGTGCTCTCAACTCTAACATTACATTTTATACGGGTGATTTGTTTGTTGGTTTGTTTGATTTGAGGTTTAACGTCTCCGCCAAAACTATAGGTCATTTTGGATTTTGTGGGACATTGAGATGAAATGACATGTCAAACACTGTCGCCCAATGAAACCAATAGGGTATTCATTGCTTCCAAAAGATAACCCCGTCTAGAACATATTTAACGTCACTACAGCTGTTGTCTGGGAATGTGTGGCGGCCGTAAAATGTCTCCCTGCCCTACATCATAGTGTAGTTTATATTTTCTTGTCCTTTGGGATCATTGATTCCATTGTAAAAATTTGAAAATATTTGAGGGTCACTGATGAGGCCTAAATGGTCGAGGCTAGCTAGTCTGGCCCAGAAAACATGTCCATATTTTCCAGTTCTGTGGTGTATTCATTGCTTCCAAAAGATAACCCCGTCTAGAACATATTTAACGTCACTACAGCTGTTTTCTGGGAATGTGTGGCGGCCGTAAAATGTCTCCCTGCCCTACATCATGTGTAGTTTATTTTGTCTTGTCCTTTGGGATCATTGATTCCATTGTAAAATTTTGAAAATATTTGAGGGTCACTGATGAGGCCTAAATGGCCGAGGCTAGCTAGTCTGGCCCAGAAAACATGTCAATATTTTCCAGTTCTGTGGTGTATTCATTGCTTCCAAAAGATAACCCCGTCTAGAACATATTCTAAGCATGGACGGCCCAACTCGCACCACTATGCCTTGGCAGGCGTCATCCTATGGCGTTTATATTTCGCAGTTAATTCGAGTTGCTAGAGTGTGTAGTCATGTAACTGACTTCAACACTCGTAATAAATTATTAACGGCTAAACTTCTTAATCAGGGTTATCGGTACCATAAACTACGCAAAGCCTTTTCAAAATTTATAGACGCCATTCTGATTTAATTTCAAAATTCAATATTGGACTTAAATCTCTTCTGCAACAAGGTCTGTCGGAACCCGAATTTTATGGTGACTTCGTAAATAAATTCAGAAAAATATATAACCGCAATGACTTCGGCACAAAATTTCGTAAAATCATTCTTCGATATAAAAAGACTGAGTACAACATGGATTTTCCAGATCTTTGTTTTACTTCTACTTTTTATACGACAGACTGCATGCATGGTAGTTAACCCATTCACGATTGGCAACTTTGCTTGCCTCTTTAATTGCACGCCGGTGGGTCAGGCCTCAGATTCTATGACGGTTCCAACGTAAAGGCTTATTGAGAATTAGAGAGATCTAAGTCAAGGTAATGTTGGTTGGTGCCTGATGCTCTGTCTCTGGTCGGGCCCATCGGAGTCTAGCTGTTGGTTTTCTTTTGCTCCAGCATTTCAGTGGTTTCTTGCTGTCGAGTCCTGACCGTTGTCTCACCTCTGTTGTTCTTTGATTTTTTGGGTGCACGGAGATGTTGCACTGATGAGTTAGGATGCCTTCATGTGGACTGAACAAATTATTTGTCTAAAGCGCGACAGAAGTAAGGGCGAGGATTGTGGCAACGTGTCTTTGATGGGTGGAGTAAGTTAATTGTATCGATTCCTGATCTTTGTTTTACTTCTTCTTTTTAGATCCTCTCAGCGGTTTACCCGTTCTCGTGTGTGGTCTGTTTCAGCTCTGTTTGGAAGCATATTGCAGCCCATCTCTTTCTTCAAACTCCGATGGGCGGGTCTGTATACGAGTGACCAGCTTAAGTGTTATATGAGACTGTGCATCACAAAACCTACTTCAAAACATGCAACCAGTGAAGACTCATTTCAGACTGCGCATCCACACAGTCTGATCAGGACCTTCAGTGATGGCAGGATTGCCAATCGTCCATTTTGTGGGAAAGTAACTGTCCTTTTGGCTTTCTGCAAAGGATTTTCCATCGGGATCTATTTACTTAATTCAGGTCTTAATTCATGTTCATGATGTTTTTCTCGATATTTGGTGTCTCGGATAAGCGGTGTAGGTTACTTGTGTAGATTCCTGATCATTGCCTTCATTTCTATCTTCTATAGCCTCTAGACTATGAGAAAAGAGGTAAACAACAATTCCTGCCAGAATTGAAGGAAGTGCACTTTAAGAAATATGTATTAAACATGGGTTATAAAACAAATGCTAATGAAAGGGGCCATAGAAAGTAGAAGTAAAACAAAGATCAGGAATTGATACAATTAACTTACTCCATCCATAAAAGACACCAAAGGGAAAGAAATACAAACATTAAGCGACCAGACCATAATGGAAACCTAAACAAAGGAAGGCCATATGGACAGTTACTTTCCCACAAAATGGCCATATGGCCATCCAAAATTAAAAGACACAAGTGATACACACAGTAAGTAACAAACAACAACATAAATAAATCGCCACAGAAGAGCCGCCTTGGAACGGTCAGTGGAAGATTTCCACTGGGGGGCTTAAATCGATTTTACGTGGCCACAATCCTCGCCCTTACTTCCGTCGCGATTTAGACAAATAATTTGTTCAGTCTGCATGAAGGCCTCCTAACTCATCAGTGCAACATCTTCGTGAACACAGAAATCAAAGAACCACAGAGGTGAGACAACGGTGAGGACTCGACAGCAAGAAACCACTGAAATGCTGGAGCGAAAGAAAACCAACAGTTAGACTCCGATGAGCCCGACCAGAGACAGAGCATCAGGCACCAACCAACATTATCTCTTTAATTTTCAATAAGCCTTTACGTTGGAGCCGTCATAGAATCTGAGGCCTGACCCACCGGCGTGCAATTAAAGAGGGAAGCAAAGTCGCCAACCGTGATTGGGTTAACTACCATGCATGCAGTCTGTCGTATAATATCCATGTTGTACCCAATCTTTTTATATCGAAGAATGATTTTACGAAATTGGGTGCTGAAGTCATTGCGGTTATATATTTTTCTGAATTTATATACTAAGTCACCATAAAATTCGCGTTCCGATAGACCTTGTTGCAGTAGAGATTTAAGTCCAATATTGAATTTTGAAATTAAATCAGAATGGCGTCTATAAAATTTTGAAAAGGCTTTGCGTAGTTTATGGTACCGATAACCCTGATTAAGGAGTTTAGCCGTTAATAATTTATTACGAGTGTTGAAGTCAGTTACATGACTACACACTCTAGCAAATCGAATTAATTGCGAAATATAAACGCCATAGGATGGCGCACGAGGAACATCACCATCCAAAAAAGGAAAATTTACAATCTCAAAATCAAAGTCATCGCGTTTATCATAAATTTTGCACGAAACAAATCCATCTACAATAGATAGATGTAAATCCAAAAACGGGGCCTCGGTATCAGAAGAATTTGCTTTATTTAACTGAAGTTCTAGGGGGTAAATCTGACTGATCAAACCATCAAAATGGAGTCTCAAATATATGGTTTCCTTGATTCGTCGGTATGGATCCTAAGCAATACCATTGACTTCACTTCGAGATTATTTTTTTTTTGTCGTGTGTTTGCTTCTTCATTTTTTTGCTTATCTGAAATTGGAAAATATGGAGTGTGACGCTTTTTGTGGCAAACAATATACGCAAAATGAAGCATTTATCTGTCACATCCCTTGGTTCAAGCAAGTTTAGCAGGCCAGATAACTTTGTTATTTCAACATCTGACATGCAGCCTGTGTAAACAGAAGATATGACTGTGACAGCACCATGAGAAGGAATACCCAGGAGGCATGTCAAAGTGTTGATTCCCATATAATTTGAGAAGGACTGAACGTGAACTAGTGAAGAAGGCTGTTGGGTTCATATGTCGGCAGTCTCCTAATACCCTGGTTCTCTGAATAAAAATCTCTGAAACAGCTGCTTTAAGTAGTCTGGCATAAGCTCATGGATAAGTCCCCAGAGACAATTTTTCTGCTCACTTTGAAGTGAACAACTAAGTCCTGCCCAATGAGGCGAACCCATAACAAAAACATAAACATGATAAAATGATAAACACATCTATATATATATATAATAAAAAACACGCACCTTTTAGGCCTAGCTAAACCTACTGGGAATCTAACTGGCCGCGCAGCAAGCGCTTTGTATCTTTGAAGCACTTGGCTCAATGCATTTAGAAAAAGACGGATGCAACCATGTCTGTGGAAAGCCTTGCTACACCCAAACTTTCTAAATATAGCTGTTGTTTAAGTGTTTAACCTTCTGTTCTGGCTGACTCTAGTTGCTCATTTTTAATGTGGCAGTTGTTTATTCATCTAGATCAGCTATATGCATGTTCGAAAAGGCACTCGCTCATCGGGGATTGAAGAAATGGCTGCATGATGCTTCCACACAGAGCTGAAACCGACCTGCACACGAGTACTGGTAAACCATTTAGAGGACTGTATAAAGCGGTGCGAGTCGGACCGTCACTGCTTATAAACCCTGGTGTCATAGGGCGGCAGGGCTTGAGAAGTCATTTCATCGTAATGTCGGGTAAAAATCCCACAAAATTGGAAGCGACGTGTCCAAAATGACCTTTACAGTGGACGTTAAACCTCAAATCGAACAAACAAATATAAAACAACAGGTTCTCAACAGTCAAGCTGTTAGAATCTATTTCTTGGTTTCCGCTTATGTACGTGGCATCTTTGGATTATCTACGGTAACACTAATGAAAACAATCTACCAATTTTGTACCAGAAACCCCAAAATGGGATGCTGGCAAACGGTGCAGGTCCGTATAAGATTGTCTGATCAGGGCCTACACGGTTTGCAAAAAGTTCAGCTGTTTTTTAGCCAATTATTCAGCTGTTTTTTTTTTCTCAAATGTCATCCCTAAATTTTGAAATGGAGTCCTGCTTTATGTAAAGAGGAAGATTCCATTTGAACAAAAATGGTTAATATTAATTCTGCAATTGCTTTATCTACAAATAAAAGACAGGATATTTTGTTGAAAGGTTTTTAAGTTGTTTCTTTTTTTAAACTTTGCTTCAGAAATATTATGAATCATCAGTGTTCTAACTTCTAGATGGGGCTCTTCATCTTCTTATTTCAAAGATAGTATTTGTTTCCTATACACTTCAGTTTCAGCAATTTTGGGGGAAGACAAGGCTGTATCTACAATCAAAGTACAATTTGGTAAACAATAATGAAAATGAGTTGATTTTGTTTCAGAAAAAGTAGCAATAGAAGCTTCAGTTGTAACTTGTAGCCATTATTAACTCTACTGCATTTTGTAGGCATAGCTTCGTTCTGGGTTTGAAATGTTAAACATGCATATAATTTGAAAGGTGGCTATGGCCCAATGTAACAAAAGACATGTTTACATTGCATGTTTCTGAGGCATATCATAGCTTTTGAGCCGTGCATGCTAGGGTTTAAACAGAAAATTATCTAAAAAAACTATGGAAGCTTAAGGCTTTGTTTGTTTGTTTGATTTGAGGTTTAAGGTAGTGATGTGTAGATGATCTGGTTAACTTTAGAGCACTTCATGAAGTGTATTACGCGAACAAGTCCGAGAAATGAATACCCCGCTAAACCCCACTTTATATAGAGAAAACTGAGGTGTACAAGGGTATGCATTATTTTTCTTATTTCTGCTCCAAGACATAGGCTATGGGTACTCGTTAGAACTGCCTCAATGAGGCGGTTCTAACGAGTACCCACAACCTATGTTTGCAGTATAAATAAGAAAAATATCACGATTTTCATTAGAAAAAAAGCCATTTTGGAAATGTGAAAAATGTCGCACGGGTGTGTTATCGTTATTAATGAGTATCTTCCGTCATCTTTACTCTGATTCCCTTTTTGTGCATAACTCTCGAACCATTCATGCCAGGATTTTGAAATTTCTTTAATGGTTTCCTTATGCTGAAATTTATTAATTCTCATCAGGATTATGCCCTGTGTCTGTGTTATGATCTGTGTTATGATCCTTTTAATACAGAGAACCCGCGTTATGCTGACACTTATTGTTTTTCATCAGGATTATGTCCCCTTATCTGTGTTATGAGCTGTGTTATGATCCCTTCAATACAGAGGACCCGCGTTATAACGGCGGTATTTGTTCCCTATTATTGTGCCGTTATAATGGGTTTGCCGTTATAAAGAATAGAAGTGGAGGCAATGATCAGGAATCGATACAATCAACCCACAACGCCCATCAGAGACACAAAAGGGAAAGAAACACAAATATGAAACAACATACACTAATGGAAACATCAATAGCGGAAAGCCAAAAGGACAGTTACTTTCCCACAAAACGGCCAATAGGCTATCCAAAATAAAATAATATAAGCGATACAAACACCCAAAGACAAACTATAACAAAAATAAACCGCGACAGACGAACCGCCTTGGAACGTCAGCGGAACTGAATTCCACTGGGGGGCCACAATCCTCGCCCTTACTTCCGTCGCGATTTAGACAAATAATTTGTTCAGAACCAACGTTAGGATTATGATAGGTTATAAAAGGTTTATTGACTGCCAAAGATGGGCTGAGCACTTTGATAGTGTTCTTAATCAACCATCCTCTATCAATGATGATGCTATCAACAGACTACCGCAGGTTGAATGTAATCTGCTGCTTGACAAGTTCCCAACCGTCACTGAAACAGTGAAAGCATTAAACCCTCTGGCATCTGGCAAGGCTCCAGGACCAGATGCGATACCTGCTGAGATTTACAAAGCAGGAGGTACTCTAGTTGCAAAGAAGTTGACCGAGTTATTTCACAGCATGTGAAGAAAAGAAACCATCTCTCAAAAATTCAAGGATGCGTCAATGATCTCACTATTCAAACGGAAAGGGAACCCTCAGATCTGTGACAATCCCCGTGGCATCTCTGTATTGTCAATTGCTGGGAAAGTCCTTGCAAGAGTCCTACTTAACCGACTAAATGAACATCTTGAACATTCAGGGCTTCTACCAGAAAGTCAGTGTGGGTTTAGGAAGGACATAGTGTTACGAGATGGAATAGAAAACCTCTCTGGTGCTTATGCACATCTAAATTATTTAAGTAGGTATATGATAAGGCGGTGCGACTGAAATATTTTAGGTGAAGTACGGTAGGCAAAATGTGCTGCTCCATGCACAAGTCATGCAGATATCATACGATGTATGCATGAGTGGTTTGTGCAGATCTGTTTTACAATACATTGGCCGCTATAAGGCTGATTTCTATAAAATCTGCCTAAAAATCGCCAACCGCCAAAGTAGAAGTAAAACAAAGATCAGGAATTGATACAATTAACTTACTCCACCCATTAAAGACACCAAAGGGAAAGAAATACAAACATTAAGCGACCACACCATAATGGAAACCCAAACAAAGGAAGGCCATAAGGACAGTTACTTTCCCACAAAATGGCCATATGGCCATCCAAAATAAAAGACACAAGTGATACACACAGTATGTAACAAACAACAACATAAATAAATCGCCACAGAAGAGCCGCCTTGGAACGGTCAGCGGAAGATTTCCACTGGGGGGCTTAAATCGATTTTACGTGGTCACAATCCTCGCCCTTACTTCCGTCGCGATTTAGACAAATAATTTGTTCAGTCCGCATGAAGGCCTCCTAACTCATCAGTGCAACATCTCCGTGAACACAAAAATCAAAGAACCACAGAGGTGAGACAACGGTGAGGACTCGACAGCAAGAAACCACTGAAGTGCTGGAGCAAAAGAAAACCAACAGTTAGACTCCGATGGGCCCGACCAGAGACAGAGCATCAGGCACCAACCAACATTACCTTGAATTAGATCTCTCTAATTCTAAATAAGCCTTTACGTTGGAGCCGTCATAGAATCTGAGGCCTGACCCACCGGCGTGCAATTAAAGAGGGAAGCAAAGTTGCCAACCGTGATTGGGTTAACTACCATGCATGCAGTCTGTCATATAATATCCATGTTGTACCCAATCTTTTTATATCGAAGAATGATTTTACGAAATTGGGTGCTGAAGTCATTGCGGTTATATATTTTTCTGAATTTATATACTAAGTCACCATAAAATTCGGGCTCCGATAGACCTTGTTGCAGAAGAGATTTAAGTCCAATATTGAATTTTGAAATTAAATCAGAATGGCGTCTATAAAAATTTGAAAAGGCTTTGCGTAGTTTATGGTACCGATAACCCTGATTAAGGAGTTTAGCCGTTTATAATTTATTACCAGTGTTGAAGTCAGTTACATGACTACACACTCTAGCAAATCGAATTAATTGCGAAATATAAACGCCATAGGATGGCGCACGAGGAACATCACCATCCAAAAAAGGAAAATTTACAATCTCAAAATCAAAGTCATCGCGTTTATCATAAATTTTGCACGAAACAAATCCATCTACAATAGATAGATGTAAATCCAAAAACGGGGCCTCGGTATCAGAAGAATTTGCTTTATTTAACTGAAGTTCTAGAGGGTAAATCTGACTGATCAAACCATCAAAATAGGTAGTATCAATATTTAATAAATCATCTAAATATCTAGAAGTGGAGCTAAAAACTTCAATAATTTCAGATTGGTTATCAATGGAAAGCGACAAAATGAAGTCTCTTTCATAACAATACAAGAACAGATCAGCCACAAGAGGTGCGCAATTAGTACCCATCGGAATACCCACAATTTGTCTAAATAACTTAGTACCGAATCTAATATAAATATTGTCAAGTAGAAAGGTGAGGGCATCACACACTTTCTGACATGACCAAAGTGTATAATTCTTATGCTCTTTGGAAGTGAAAAATGCATTTCTGACATTACATGCAAGATAGAGAGAATCTTCTCTGTGAAAAGCCCATTCAATTAAATCATTAAGCTTTTCTTTTATAAGATTATGAGGAAGTGTAGTGTAAAGAGTGGAAAAATCGTTACTAGACAGACTAGAAGCACGAAAATGTCTGGATTTCAATTTATTTGAAACCTCATTCGATTTTTTATAGACCAAAACAGATTTCTTCCTGATCTTTCAAAGACTTTATCACAATATTTAATTACATGCGTTTTAATAGCAGTAAGACAGGAAGTTAATAATTTAGAAAGTTCAGTGGTAGTGCAAGAGCTAGAATTTGCAATAAACCGTGCTTTGTAAGGTCTTTCATTAAGTTTTGGTAACCAGTATAGCGTAGGAAGCTTGTCTTGGCCTTCGTTAACACACACAGCAAACTTGGATGGCCATATGGCCATTTTGTGGGAAAGTAACTGTCCATATGGCCTTCCTTTGTTTAGGTTTCCATTATGGTCTGGTCGCTTAATGTTTGTATTTCTTTCCCTTTGGTGTCTTTTATGGATGGAGTAAGTTAATTGTATCAATTCCTGATCTTTGTTTTACTTCTACTTGGTGGCTGAAAGACAAACATGTTTATCTACTATAGCTCTCTCTTCAGCTAAAGGCTGAAGTTCATAGGCCTTAGTACCACCAAGCTCCTGCTTAAGCGTGTTAACATAGTGGAGTCGTCACACAACGACGGCGTTGTTAGCGGCCTTGTCTGCAGGGGCCAAAACAAACTTCTTATGAAATTCTTGAATACCTAGTTTAAGATGACGTAAAGACGTCTTGGGCTTAGGAGGTAATAAGTTAGTATTTTGAGAATAGAAAGAAATGCGTTTATTCACTAGTTTTAAAATGCTAAGTTTCCAGTCCTTAAGGGCTTTATGCTCAACATACTCTCGCTTACACCATCGATTACCGAATTCATTCAAGGAAGCAGCGATTTCATCTCTACATTTACTGAAATCAATTTTAGAAGGAAACCGATATTTCGGTCCTTTAGAAATTATATTCCTTATCCTAGAATCAGGAATAATTTTCAAATTGACAGTAATTACATGACCAGCAGCAGGATAGCAATACTTTGAGTTTTTACAATCACATGAATCAGGAGTATAAGTATCAATATCAAGATCTGAAACAAGTTTATTGAAATTAAAAATGATAGATCAATGGAATTGTGCCATATATAATTTTCATTCCAGTCACGTGTTGTGTGTGTGTTCGTTTTGACGGGAGTTATGCCATTGATTTATGGGGTAGTTTCATCATTTTTACCCTATGGGAAATACTATTTGAACACAAATGCATTATCTACTCGATTTTTGCTATCTGGCTTAAATGTGGACGGTATCTTCACCTCGCCACGATTTTAGCGAGCTAATATGAGTATGCATGATTTTCCGGTAGTATGCATAGATATAAAAACCCTGAAAAACGAACACTATTCAGCAGCAGGTCAAGTTGTAACGAATTAACACAACAAATTGACGGGACAATGAAAGTATATTGAAAAGTATGTTAAATCTATGTTTAGTATTATTTTTGTATGAACATGCTTGTAGGTTTTGGAGGGGTTTACTTCTAGGATACCCCAACTTTCTGAAGCCTTTTCTGAATTCACTTTTGAAGCCTCTGTGGTGTAGTAATTAGGCTACTAGCTTTGCCAGCTAGAGGTCGCAGGATCGATCCAAGGCTTCTCAAGAAGTAGAATGAGTCTTTTTAAGCTAGGTCCTGTCTCATTCTGACCCTAGATGTTGGTGAGACGTAAAGTTTGGACACCCGCTCCTTCTAGATTCATTTAGGCTTTAAGACCCCTTTTGTAGAATATAATTAATAAACGCCGGGTCACTTGTTTGATCAATGACTTTTGACTAGCTGTGGTTAGAAAATCCTGATCCCGTCTCTATATGATATTAGGTGTAGAGGGGACGTAAAATTAAGACGGGTTCAACCATAACTTCATCATCAGGGCAAACTCTTACAAGAGCCTGTCGGGTTGTCCGTGATGATAAACCGTGATGAATTTGATTTTACAAGCATGTTCAGGTTGAGTAGAAATAATTTTGTTCAAGAAGAATTACGAGTCCATTTTGTAATGATGCCGTTTTTGTTTGATAACTAAGTTTGTGCATTTATGTACATAAAAAGAACGTGATGATGATAAGTGAGAGTATTTGGTCGCTACACGTCATAACGGCCTGAGCGGCGTGGATGACGTCAGCTGCGTCACCAGCGTCACGAGGACGGTTGTGACGTGGTGCCTACCAAATACAGAACGAGTTTACGGCAAACAGTGTTGGCCTTTATGAGACACTAACAAATGTTGTGGAGAATAGATGCAAATCTCCCTGTTTGTAGTTTCTAGCTAATGTAAATGTAATGAATTTGTGAATAGCTATATTTGTGAGCCGTGTCGCGGAGAAGGATATGAAATAGAGTATGTTATGTTTCCTGTAATTGGCGGCTGACCGGGTAGCGCAAAGGCGTGGTCTGTTCAATTGCCTCTTACTTGTGATAATGTAGTGAGCACGAATTTGATGAGTATTATGCTCAGTAGTAGTGAGCATTAATTGATTTCTGAAGTGCTCAGTAAGGAATTATAGACTTTGTGTATTCTTGTGTCAAGCGCTTGGTGCTGATAATTTGATGCACAGTCAAGTTGAGTTCTGCTGTGCAGTTATTTGTCGCATGCACTAATCAGCCTGTGTGTCTGGTCGGCGCATGCGCAATAACGGTATATGCATGAACATATTCTTACTTCTCCGGGAGGGGGATCATGATATAGCATGTATGTTTTGTGAACTGTCCAATTATCGTAATTTGCAGGCACAACAATGTGTGGTGACCTGCTGCTCCCTGCAAAATAGCAGCAGGTACTGGTACGACGCTGTCGGTTAGTGTACAGCATGGGCGGACAGAACCAATAACAGACGTCGTAACAAAAATAAACAGGTCAACCTGAGACCATTCTAAACAGGTTGTAACCTGCAGGCGATTCAGGCGATTCAGACGAAGAAGTTACCGGGACTTCTTATTCGTTAATGGATAAATGATAAATATATACCTGTGGTCGACAACGAGTTCGACAAACTAGTTCACACCAGTGCGCGAGAAGGGGGTTCACCCTAAGTGAACTTATAAACTGGCCAGTCGCGTCTTGTGTTGTTTCTTTTTCTTGTTTTGTTTTGTTATTTGCTTCTGTAGACACTCACGTCACCCCGTTCCGAGCACAGAACATTGTTTTGTCGTCGGGACGGACGTCGTGAGTGCGTTATAGAAGCAAATAAATGTGATGTTTTGTGTTAGTATTGTTGTATATAGATACTGTAAATAATTCATGTCATTCATTTTGATATGTTTCCTTGCCTTACCCCACAGCTGCCAGTACACCTGTCAGAGATCACGCTCGGTTGTCTTGACAGCTGGGGGTTTGCGGGACGCCGTAAACCCAACTGTACCATTTGGTATCATTGAAGTGAGGATTTGATCTCTTGCGGGTGTTCCCAGCTGTGGAACAGCACATTGGTGCTCTGAAACATCAATTTCACACACACACAAAAAAAATCAGCCACATTTGGAATTTAACTTGAATCTTCCTTCCTGCGGTGATGAAGTGCGTAACCCATGTATTCAACTAAATGGATACTGACAAGTTCAAAATTTCTGCGCAGGAAGGCGAGGCAAACCCCACTTTTTCTTGGTAACGAAAAATTTTAGTAGACTCAACTTAATTGTGTTACCTGACATTCTACTAAGTTAAACTGGAGTTACTAATTGATCTTACACACACATGGTTCTGACATAGTGACGTTAAAAATTTACTGACGTTGACATAACGGTAGCGTTAATATTTACGCTGTGGCTTGAGGTTAGGTATGACGTAGTAGAAACATTAATGGTAACTTGTTATGATCGGGGTTTTGTAATGTTGATGAGGATTGTAGCTTTTTACTGTAAACGTCGTCAATTTATGACGTCATATTAGACTACCAGTACGTAACGTCATTCTTTGCTGAAAGTGATTGACATTTCAAATCGCGTGTGCTTAAATAACTAACGTTTTAGTTAGATTAACGCGTATAACACATATCTTAACGGTTTAGTTAAGCCCTTTCAATCACCACTTTTCATAACTGATCAGTTTATAGTGGTTTCGATAGTAACGTGAGATTTACGTAATCAATAATGGAGCGTTTAATGCAAATGGGAAAGGAGTTAGGTTATGAGGGGAAAGATTTACAAGGTTTTGTTAAGGAGCAACAAGATATTGAGCGGGCAGAAAGGCAAGAGCAAAGGGATTTAGAAAGGTTAAGGTCTGAGGAAAAGGAAAAGGAAAGGGAGGAAAAGGAAACGGAAAGGCCACATGAACTAGCTATGTTGAATGTTAATAAGGAACTTGAAATGGCACGCATTTAGAGTGAAAGGGAGGCAAAAGAGATTAGTGAGGCCCATTTAGAACAAATGAAACATGGGTTTGAGCTACAGCACCAAGAATTAAGGAATCGGTTAGAAATGCAGACAGCGAAGCTCGAGCTAGAAGTTGAAAAGCATAAAGCTGAGAAGTTGGCTCATGCCCGGGGTCCTAAGGTACCTTATTTTGAAGAGGGTAAAGATAAAATGGATAGTTATTTGTCTAGGTTTGAGAAATATGCTACGGCTAATAAATGGGATAAGAGTGTTTGGGTCGCGTATTTAAGTGCATTGCTTTTAGGGCGCGCACTTGATGTATATGACCGGTTGTCAAATGAGGATGCGGCGGATTATGAAAAGTTAAAGGATGCTCTATTAAAGAATTTTGACATAACAGAGCGCGGATTTAGGAAGCAGTTTCGTTATAGTAGGCCCGAGAAATCAGAAACGTTCATACAGTTCAGTAGTTAATTGAGAAGTTATTTAGAAAAATGGCTTAATATGGCAAAGATAGAAAAATCTTTTCCGGTTGTCTGTGATTTCATGGCAAGGGATCAGTTCCTGGAGTCATGTAATAGAGAACTGTATGTACATCTGAAGCCAAAACAGTTTGGTAATTTAGATGAAATGGCTAGGGAGGCAGATTTGTTTGCAGAAGCGCGCGGGGGTGTATTTAGTTGCATTAATAAGGGGCAACGCGATAATAGAGGCGAAGCGCAGGGTAAACAGGACAAAGTTGACTCTAACAAACCGAGTTGTAGATCGGATATCAAGTGTAGCATATGCGGTAAGGGGCATTTAACAATTAAATGTTTTAAGAACACCGACAGAAAACAATTATATAGTGCAGAAGCAACTGGAGGTGGGGATAGCGGCGTTAAGGAAAATTTTAACACGCGCGTAGAGACTCACGGTTCTCAGGTTAAGAATGAGAATACGCAGAATGTAGGTCGTGGTTATACACATGGTTGTGGTAATTTTAGAGGGTCTTTTCGCGGACGCGGTAAAAATAATGGCACACCACGTGACGCAGCACACCAAAGTAGAAGTAAAACAAAGATCAGGAATACTTACTCCACCCATAAAAGACACCAAAGGGAAAGAAATACAAACATTAAGCGACCGGACCATAATGGAAACCTAAACAAAGGAAGGCCATAAGGACAGTTACTTTCCCACAAAATGACCATATGGCCATCCAAAACCAAAAGACACAAATGATACACACAGTAAGTAACAAACAACAACACAAATAAATCGCCACAGAAGAGCCGCCTTGGAACGGTCAGTGGAAAATTTCCACTGGGAGGCTTAAATCGATTTTACGTGGCCACAATCCTCGCCCTTACTTCCGTCGCGATTTAGACAAATAATTTGTTCAGTCCGCATGAAGGCCTCCTAACTCATCAGTGCAACATCTCCGTGAACACAAAAATCAAAGAACCACAGAGGTGAGACAACGGTGAGGACTCGACAGCAAGCAACCACTGAAATTCTGGAGCAAAAGAAAACCAACAGTTAGACTCCGATGAGCCCGACCAGAGACAGAGCATCAGGCACCAACCAACATTATCTCTCTAATTTTCAACACGCCTTTACATTGGAGCCGTCATAGAATCTGAGGCCTGACCCTACGGCGTGCAATTAAAGAGGGAAGCAAAGTTGCCAACCGTGATTGGGTTAACTACCATGCATGCAGTCTGTCGTATAATATCCATGTTGTACCCAATCTTTTTATATCGAAGAATGATTTTACGAAATTGGGTGCTGAAGTCATTGCGGTTATATATTTTTCTGAATTTATATACTAAGTCACCGTAAAATTCGGGTTCCGATAGACCTTGTTGCAGAAGAGATTTAAGTCCAATATTGAATTTTGAAATTAAATCAGAATGGCGTCTATAAAATTTTGAAAAGGCTTTGAATCGACTGCCTATTCGAAATTCGCAAAATTGCTGTATGTTTCCTCTGGCTTTCTTTGCCGGATCATTACAGGGTCACTGATGAGGCTTTATTAGCCGAAACTACGTAGTATGACCCATATTCTTTCTTATGGATGTTTTCATTGCTCTTAAAGGAACTCATTTTAGATTTTTATTTGCCTTCACTGCAGCTGGTGTTGTGCCGTGTGGCGGCCGTAAAACGTCTCCCCGTACATCAACCATAGTGCAGTTTATATTTTACTTTTGGTCCTTTGAGATCAGCGTGAATATTCTGAGAAATCAGAAATATATTATTGGTTTAGACTCATATTCTAGACAGGTTTTTAAATATTTGGACCGCATTTTGATTTATATCAGTCTTTGAATCGACTGCCTATTCGAAATTCGCAAAATTGCTGTATGTTTCCTCTGGCTTTCTTTGCCGGATCATTACAGGGTCACTGATGAGGCTTTATTAGCCGAAACTACGTAGTATGACCCATATTCTTTCTTATGGATGTTTTCATTGCTCTTAAAGGAACTCATTTTAGATTTTTATTTGCGTAGTTTATGGTACCGATAACCCTGATTAAGGAGTTTAGCCGTTTATAATTTATTACCAGTGTTGAAGTCAGTTACATGACTACACACTCTAGCAAATCGAATTAATTGCGAAATATAAACGCCATAGGATGGCGCACGAGGAACATCACCATCCAAAAAAGGAAAATTTACAATCTCAAAATCAAAGTCATCGCGTTTATCATAAATTTTGCACGAAACAAATCCATCTACAATAGATAGATGTAAATCCAAAAACGGGGCCTCGGTATCAGAAGAATTTGCTTTATTTAACTGAAGTTCTAGGGGGTAAATGTGACTGATCAAACCATCAAAATAGGTAATATCAATATTTAATAAATCATCTAAATATCTAGAAGTAGAGCTAAAAGCTTCAATAATTTCAGATTGGTTATCAATGGAAAGCGACAAAATGAAGTCTCTTTCATAACAATACAAGAACAGATCAGCCACAGGAGGTGCGCAATTAGTACCCCTCGGAAACCCACAATTTGTCTAAATAACTTAGTACCGAATCTAATATAAATATTGTCAAGTAGAAATGTGAGGGCATCACACACTTTCTGACATGACCAAAGTGTATAATTCTTATGCTCTTTAGAAGTGAATAATGCATTTCTGACATTACATGCAAGATAGAGAGAATCTTCTCTGTGAAAAGCCCATTCAATTAAATCATTAAGCTTTTCTTTTATAAGATTATGAGGAAGTGTAGTATAAAGAGTGGAATAATCGTAGGTAGACAGACTAGAAGCACGAAAATGTCTAGATTTCAATTTATTTAAAACCTCATTCGAATTTTTTATAGACCAAAACAGATTTCTTCCTGATCTTTCAAAGACTTTATCACAATATTTAATTACATGCGTTTTAATAGCAGTAAGACAGGAAGTTAATAATTTAGAAAGTTCAGTGGTAGTGCAAGAGCTAGAATTTGCAATAAACCGTGCTTTGTAAGGTTTTTTATGAAGTTTTGGTAACCAGTATAGCGTAGGAAGCTTGTCTTGGCCTTCGTTAACACACACAGCAAACTTGGTGGCTGAAAGACAAACATGTTTATCTACTATAGCTCTCTCTTCAGCTAAAGGCTGAAGTTCATAGGCCTTAGTACCACCAAGCTCCTGCTTAAGCGTGTTAACATAGTGGAGCCGTCACACAACGACGACGTTGTTAGCGGCCTTGTCTGCAGGGGCCAAAACAAACTTCTTATGAAATTCTTGAATACCTAGTTTAATATGACGTAAAGACGTCTTGGGCTTAGGAGGTAATAAGTTAGTATTTTGAGAATAGAAAGAAATGCGTTTATTCACTAGTTTTAAAATGCTAAGTTTCCAGTCCTTAAGGGCTTTATGCTCAACATACTCTCGCTTACACCATCGGTTACCGAATTCATTCAAGGAAGCAGCGATTTCATCTCTACATTTACTGAAATCAATTTTAGAAGGAAACCGATATTTCGGTCCTTTAGAAATTATATTCCTTATCCTAGAATCAGGAATAATTTTCAAATTGCCAGTAATTACATGACCAGCAGCAGGATAGCAATACTTTGAGTTTTTACAATCACAATCAAGTTAGTTTTTGTCGAACGGAAGTAACTAGGAAAGGTGATGAGATTGGAAGTATTTTTGAAGATAAGGTTGGTGATCCTTTGATGTCGGATAGTAAGGAAACTAAGGAAGGTGTCTGTTACTTCTTAAAGGCAAGGTTACCGACGGCACAAGGATTGGTTAATAACAGAAAGGTGGTTGTATTAAGAGATACTGGGTGTACAGGCTGTGTCGTTCGGAGAAGTTTGGTTTCGGATAGTCAGTTAATAGGGAAGGAATCAAATGTTTCGTTGATTGATGAATCCATACAAAGGTATCCTTTGGCAATGATTGACATTGATTGTCCTTTTTTCACTGGGAAAACTGACGCTTTGTGTAGGGATGATACGTTGTACGATTTGGTTATCGGTAACATTGATGGATCAAAACTTCCCGGTATGTCTTATTTCTCAGCTGCGGCTGTAACTAGGTCTCAAACTAGGCAGGATGAGAAGCCTTACAGAAAAATTAAGGTTCCCGATCAGATCATTAACGATGACAAGGGGGCTTTCAAGCAAGATCAGGTTGATAATCCAACATTGGAAAACATCAGGAAAAGGGTTGTATCTGGGAACAAGACTGTGAGTCGTGGTTTAAACCAAGGTGAAACTAGGTTTATTGAGAAAAAAAAAGGTTTGGCATATAGGGAGTTCACCAAGGGTAACAAAGTAGAAGTAAAACAAAGATCAGGAATTGATACAATTAACTTACTCCACCCATAAAAGACACCAAAGGGAAAGAAATACAAACATTAAGCGACAGGACCATAATGGAAACCTAAACAAAGGAAGGCCATAAGGACAGTTACTTTCCCACAAAATGGCCATATGGCCATCCAAAACCAAACGACACAAGTGATACACACAATAAGTAACAAACAACAACATAAATAAAGTCTCTTTCCAAATTGTGGTCCCTTAAAGTTTCCGAGAAAAGGTGTTGAAACTGGCTCGTGAAACGCTTATGTCTGGACATATGGGTATTAGGAAGACAAAGGATAGAGTTGTAACTGAGTTTTACTGGCCCGGTATTTGCGGTGATGTCGCTAGATTTTGTAAATCTTGTGATATTTGTCAGAGAACCATTCAGAAAGGTCGGGTCACTAAAGTACCTCTCGAAAAATGCCATTGATTGATACGCCATTTAAGAGGGTGGCAGTGGACATAGTTGGTCCAATTGAGCCTCGATCTGATAGGAAATATCGGTATATTTTAACCATGATTATGCGACAAGGTATCCAGAGGCGATAGCTTTACCGAGTATTGAGACGGAACGTGTCGCGGAAGCGCTTATTGAAATGTTTAGTAGGGTTGGCATTCCTGATGAAATGTTGACTGATTGTGGATCACAGTTTACTGCTGAGGTAATGAAAGAGTCAGCAGACTTCTTTCTCTTTAACAGTTATCGTGTAGTCCGAGACACCCGATATTCAACGGCCTGATTGAGCGTTTCCACGCTACGTTAAAGCAGATGTTACGTCGCATGTGTGATAAACGTCCAAAAGATTGGGATAAATATCTTCCAGCTTTATCATTTTCGGTTAGTCCAACAAGAGACTTTGGGATACTCCTCTTTTGAGTTGTTATATGGACGTAACGTCAGAGGTCCAATGGCAATAGTAAGAGAATTATGGGCTGACGAGGTACGCGATGGGCAAGTTCTTTCGACGTATCAGTACGTTATTGAGCTAAGGGAACGATTAGAGCAGACATGCAAATTAGCGCGTGATAATTTAAAGAAGGTTCAGATTAAGCAGAAGGCTTATTATGATAAAGGCGCGAGATCGCGTAAATTTGACGTCGGCGATAAAGTGTTTTTGTTACTACCGACAGACAGTAATAAATTATTGCTTCAATGGAAAGGTCCTTATGAAGTAGTTGAGGTAGTAAACAGAATGGATTATAAGATTAACGTCAATTGAAATGTTAACACATATCACGCTAACATACTGAAGCAATAATTGGAACGTCAAAATTTTACGTCACATTGCTTGCTTTCTGTAGAGTCCGTGCCGTCTACTGAAAATGATGACGTTGACGAATTTTCATTGGAAGATTTCGCTTTTCCTATTGCAAAGCAACCAGAGACGTTTAAGGACGTCAATATTTCAGAAATGTTAACGCAGGATCAGCGTAAAGAAATAGAGACGTTGATAAAAGAATACCCGGCCGTACTGTCGAGTGTACGAGGACGAACTGACCAAATAGAACACGACATAAAGTTTCTGACGTCGGAACCAGTGAGGTCAAAAGGTTATGCCATACCATATCAAGTATGGGATGTAATGGAAAATGAAATTCAAGATATGTTAGATTTAGGAGTTATTGAGCCATCAATATCTCCATACTCATCCCCAGTAGTACTTGTCCCTAAAAAGGATGGTTCGGTGCGGTTCTGGATTGACTTCCGTAAACTTAATAAAGTAACGGAGTTCGATGCAGAACCAATGCCAAATATGGAGGAGGTTATAAATAGAATGTCGGGGCACAAATACTTTAGCAAATTAGATTTGTCTAAAGGTTATTGGCAGGTAAAAATGACGTCCAAGGCAAAACCCCTAACTGCGTTCGAAACCCCCAAAGGCTAATGTCAATTCAAAACTATGCCTTTCGGTTCGGTAAACTCAGAACTGACATTTTGCAGGTTGATGAGAATGATTCTGTCCAAACTTTCTAAAGTTGATAGCTTCGTCGATGATATGTGGATCTTTACCGAAACTTGGAAAGACTACTTGACGTCATTACGTGAAGTTTTGGATAGACCTAGGACAGCCAAGTTGACGGCAAAACCTTCCAAGTGTATGATTGGATATAGCAGTATCGAATGTCTTGGTCACAGTGTAGCTGCTCGGTTAGTTAGACTGCAAGAAGACAAGATACAAGCTATAAAGGATGCTCCTCGACCTTCCACTAAGAGACAAATAGTCATTTCTTGGGTTGGCTGGTTTCTATCGCCGTTTCATTCCAAATTTATCATCTATAGCTTCCTCTTTGACAGATTTAACTAAGAAAAGTAGACCAAACAAGATCACAGACTGGCAGGACCATCATGAAAAGGCTTTCCAGACCCTGAAGAATAGACTCACGTCTAGTCCTATTCTTCGTCTTCCTATCTTTCATGCTGGGAATCCGTTCATACTCCGTACGGACGCTTCTGATGTTGGTATAGGAGCCGTTTTGCTCCAAGAATTTGAAGGGGAAGGACGACTTCCCACTGCTTATGCCTGCAAGAAACATTGCCTCGTGAAAGAAATTATTCTGTGACAGAGAAGGAGCGTTTGGCTATTATCTGGGGTGTTGAGAAATTTCGCAAGAATCTTTACGGATTAGAATTCTTGCTTGAGATAGACCACACGCCCATGTCTTATATGCAAACAGCAAAAGTTCTCAATCCTCGAATTATGCGTTGGGCAATGAAACTACAGCCGTATAGATTTCGGATTATTGCAATTCGGGGCCAAGAAAATTTGGGGGCAGACTACCTTAACAGATAATTTCGCACGATTGTTGTGTAAATAGCTGTCTTTGGTTTGATAGGCTTCATCTTATTCCATCTCTGTACACAAAGAAAAAACATTTCTGATTGTTTTTCTCCAAAAAGGGGAAACCTTTTTTTACGAGATGGAATAGGAAACCTCTCTGGTGCTTCTACACATCTAAATTATTTTAGTAGGTATATGGTAAGGCGGTGCGACTGAACATTTTAGGTGAAATACGGTAGGCAAAATGTGCTGCTCCATGCACAAGTCATGCACATATCATACGATGTATGCATGAGTGGTTTGTGGTGATCTGATTTCACAATACAGTGGGTCGCTATAAGGCTGATTTCTATAAAATTTGCCTAAAAATCGCCAACCGCCAAATTGTGCCATATATAATTTTCATTCCAGTCACGTGTTGTGTGTGTGTTCGTTTTGACGGGAGTTATGTCATTGATTTATAGGGTTGTTTCATCATTTTTACCCTATGGGAAATACTATTTGAACGCAAATCCATTATCTACTCGATTTTTGTTATCTGGTTTTAATTGTGGTCGGTATCTTCACCTCGCCACGATTTTAGCGAGCTAATATGAGTATGCATGATTTTCCGGTAGTAATCATTGATATAAAAACCCTGAAAAACGAACACTATTCAGCAGCAGGTCAAGTTGTAACAATGAAAGTATATTGAAAGGTATGTTAAATCTATGTTTAGTATTATTTTTGTATGAACATGCTTGTAGGTTTTGGAGTATATTTCTAGTATACCCCAACTTTCTGAAGCCTATTCTGAATTCACTTTTGAAGCCTCTGTGGTGTAGTGATTAGGCTACTAGCTTTGCCAGCTAGAGGTCGCAGAATCGATCCCAGGCTTCTCCAGAAGTAGAATGAGTCTTTTTAAGCTAGGTCCTGTCTCATTCTGACCCTTAATGTTGGTGAGACGTAAAGTTTGGACACCCGCTCCTTCTAGATTCATTTAGGCTTTTAGACCCCTTTTGTAGAATATAATTAATAAACGCCGGGTCACTTGTTTGATCCATGACTTTTGACTAGCTGTGGTTAGAAAACCGTGATCCCGTCTCTATATGGTATTAGGTGTAGAGGGGACGTAAAATTAAGACGGGTTCAACCATATCTTCATCATCAGGGCAAACTCTTACGAGAGCCTGTCGGGTTGTCCGCGATGATGAACCGTGATGAATTTGATTTTACAAGCATGTTCAGGTTGAGTAGAAATAATTTTGTTCAAGAAGAATTTACGAGTTCATATTGTAATGATGCCGTTTTTGTTTGAGAACTCGGTGTGTGCATGTATGTACATAAAAGAACGTGATGATGATAAGTGAGAGTATTTGGTCGCCACACGTCATAACGGCCTGAGCGGCGTGGATGACGTCAGCTGCGTCATCAGCGTCACGAGGACGGTTGTGACGTGGTGCCTACCAAATACAGAACGAATTTACGGCAAACAGTGTTGGCCTTTATGAGACACTAACAAATGTTGTGGAGAATAGATGAAAATCTCCCTGTGTTTAGTTTCTAGCTGTTGTAAATGTAATAAATTTGGGAATAGCTATATTTGTGAGCCGTGTCGCGGAGAAGGATATGAAATATAGTATGTTATGTTCCCTGTAATTGGCGGCTGACCGGGTAGCGCAAAGGCGTGGTCTGTTCAATTGCCTCTTACTTGTGATAATGTAGTGAGCACGAATTTGATGAGGATTATGCTCAGTAGTAGTGAGCAATAATTGATTTCTGTAGTGCTCAGTAAGGAATTATAGACTTTGTGTATTCTTGTGTCAAGCGCTGGGTGCTGATAATTTGATGCACAGTCAAGTTGAGTTCTGCTGTGCAGTTATTTGTCGCATGCACTAATCAGCCTGTGCGTCTGGTCGGTGCATGCGCAATAACGGTTTATGCATGAACATATTCTTACTTCTCCGGGAGGGGGATCATGGTATAGCATGTATGTTTTGTGAACTGTATCTTAGTCCAATTATCGTAATTTGCAGGCACAACAATGTGTGGTGACCTGCTGCTCCCTACAAAATAGCAGTAGGTACTGGTACGACGCTGTCGATTGGTGTCCAGCAAGGGCGGACAGACCCAATAACAGACGTCGTAACAAAAATAAACAGGTCAACCTGAGACCATTCTAAACAGGTCGTAACCTGCAGACGATTCAGGCGATTCAAACGAAGAAGTTACCGGGACTTCATATTCGTTAATGGATAAATGATAAATATATACCTGTGGTCGACAACGAGTTCGACAAACTAGTTCACACCAGTGCGCGAGAGGGGGGTTCACCCTAAGTGAACTTATAAACTGGCCAGTCGCGTCTTGTGTTGTTTCTTTTTCTTGTTTTATTTTGTTATTTGCTTCTGTAGACACTCACGTCACCCCGTTCCGAGCACAGAACATTGTTTTGCCTTCGGGACGGACGTCGTGAGTGCGCTATAGAAGCAAATAAATGTGATGTTTGTGTAAGTATTGTTGTATATAGATACTGTAAATAATTCATGTCATTCATTTTGATATCTTTCTTGTGCCTTACCCCGCAGCTGCCCGTACACCTTTCAGAGATCACGCTCGGTTGTCTTGTCAGCATGGGGGTTTGCGGGACGCCGTAAACCCACATGTAACACAGAGGAACAATTGTCATGACCTGCACAGAAAGGCAAATGCAAGAGAAATGCCAGGAACAGAAAATGGATCTATACACGACCTTTGTCGACCTCACCAAAGGATTTGACACAGTCAATCGTGAGACCCTTTGGAAGATCATGGTGAAGTCTAGATGTCCAACCAAGTTCATAGCAATGGTGAGGCATGCCTGTACGTGTCCAACATGATGGTGAGTTTTCAGATCCATTCCCTGTGACAAACGGAGTCAAGCAAGGCTGTGTGTTAGCCCAAACCCAGTTCAGACCTGGGGTAATTGTATTCTGTATTCTTATTCGAATACTATTCGAATACATTTTCTGGGTATTCGTGAAGTATACCATATTCGTGGATTTTTTAGAATAAAAGTATTTGTATTTATATGCGAATACATTTCAAAAGTCATGTATTCATGAATAGTTTTACAAATACATTATGAATATTTTTGCCGTTTACAGAAAATCAATGAAACAAAGCATGAATGTTTTAATTGATGTGACTAAGGTCTAGAGTGTTTTCTATCAATGCTGAATATGAATCTGCCAGTGACTCCAAACACCTCGTAAGAATATTCCAAGGAGTGTGCA